>KE370774.1:1685242-1700709 GCA_000418225.1 Zizania latifolia
TACACACACACACACTTCTCTAGCTAATCATGGATGCTATGAATTGGACATGTACTGTACAACAATAGTCATATAAGTCACAGTGAAGTATACAATGTCCTCTAAATTATACAAGTAATATCAAGACAACTATTTCGTGACTTTTTTCCTAGTAGCTATGTCTAGCTAGGTAATCATACATCTGAATTCTACTGTAGCATGCTTGTCAATTCATCCATTAGCTAGATTACTGGCAGAAGCTACCAAAATGAAAACAAAGTTTCTTCCTGTACGAGTGTTGGTTAATAGATTAATTTGAGTGAAAATATAATATGAAAATAGAAATTCTGGAGGTTTATCTTCCTTTACCTAAAAACAAATACTGGAGGTGCTCCCTGTGTGCAGACTGAAGTGCTACTTCTGAACATTACTGTATGAGTGTACGTCTTGCCGCAAGTTTTTCTTGAAGACTTGTCTCGCTGCAAGTTAATGTCCAAAAGGGACATTCTTTAGCAACATCAAAAGTTTCAGCCTGTCATTTGCACCAAATCATATAATAGAGTCTGGTTAGACCAGAGATGCAATTATAAAAACAGGGCAGTTGAAGGGAAGCCTAACCAATAAGGCTGCTTCATGCAGCAATGCTAGTGGAAATAAGGACGGATGCAACGTACTTTGATACGCCCTCTGCACAGTGATAGTGATTGCCCTGACGACGATGCTGACACCAAATATCTATTGATATATGTACATAGATCACATTATATTGTGGTCTGCATGATTAGTTCATACAGATTGAAACCTGCTACAGAAGATGTGAAACTTCTAGTACATAACTACATCGGTATGTGTTATAATCAGCCACCCCACCATGCATGATCATGACCGTTTCGATTGTAACCTATCGGGTGACTCCTGATGGTGAAGTTCTATTGAACGTGCATCACCTGTGCTAGGCTAATTTGTTTGTGCAGAGTGAGTTCTCTTCTTCGTATTTGGGGCTTGTATTGGACAAACCAGCAACTGTAGAAAGGTTGTCTGTTTGATCAGTTCACTAAACTTTATGGGAAGGATATGATAAACTGGCAGATGGGAATATATGGCTATATGCAGTAGACCACAAGTGAAAAACGCATTATGTTACTTTTTCTCCTCTTCCATGCGGTTAAAAAACGCATGCCACCATTTCATCTGTTTGGCGCTTAAAAACCGTAATACATATCCAGAATTAGGTTCTAAAATTAAAACTAGATTCCGGTAGTCCACTGCCAGCTCGTTACGGTAGAAGCTCTCATCTGGAAGCTTCTAGCTGTGAGGTGTGTTCTCTATATATGTATGTAAGCCGTAAGGGTACGATTCGAACTTCAAAATGTGCAATTTTACCACAGCATCCCTCCTTCATGTCAAAAAGGTAGTTGTGTGTTTGGTAAATGATTAACCAACTCTATGCATTGCACCTCAAAAGCTTCTTCAAATCTTCTGGTTCTTCGATCAGTTACCAATAAGACATTAAAAAACTGGGGAAAGAAAGTACTGTATTTGATATAGACAGAGAAGACTCAGACAAAGTACTGTTCATATGCATTGCAACAAGTAAACCATCAGAGTAGTAGAACCAGTGGTCTTTCTACCCATGGACCTTCCCATGCATACCTCATATTTACTATGCTAACATGACTCTATGGTGGAGTAAAAATCACTTTCCTGAAATCTATATCCTGCAATCTTTACACTAATACATGCCTGCAATTTTCAGAGTACTCTATATATGCTGTTATGATGTGTCCATGTCAAAGGGTCTAACATTAATTCCAATTGCACAACTCATTTTCTGATATACATTTAAATAGTGTACATGTACAGTTTGGTCCCCCTTAATTCTACAAAATGCCCAGCGTACAAAGCTGCCCTTTAATACTTAATTGCTCATATATAGCTAATAATTTCCAATTAGAACGCTTAATAATTCAAGAATTTATAAAGGGGTCCACACACCGTATACAGGTTTCTGTGGGCTGAAACCACGCTGTTTTCATCTCCAGGGTCTTGTGATGATCTGATGCCTACACATCATTCAGATCGTACGTAGAACCGCAGATATATAATTCAGCACTTGATCTTAATTTGTTTTATGCTTTACGAGGCTACGAGCACTGTCTAATCATCTCTGACAGGATTATTCAATCTAAAATATCTGACAGGTGAATATCAGGTAGCTAAGCATGTTTTGCCAAGTTGCGGTGCGCGCGCAATCACGAGTTTCAATCTAAAATACTCTACCGAAACAAAGTTCAAAACTACTTAAGATCGAAGTCCATCTTGAATCTTGCCAACACTATAAGATCAATTTGTTATACATGGAACTTCAGATTCCTCACAAAATGGTCCGACATTTGAGCTACTTGTTTCAGAAGTCAATTTGTCATGTCTTGTGGGGATAATGCCATTGCTAAGTAGAATGCTCATTCACACACACATATATAGCCACGCGTGCAAAAGCAAATGGTGGTGCTAAGTCAACCATGCATATATATATATATATATAGAGAGAGAGAGAGAGAGAGTAGCTAGCTAGCTAGCACACACATATTGTGGTACTATTAAGTTTCATTAATTATCATATATATTTAATTAAGTTTTAAGATCGATCATCCCATCTAGGCAAGTTCATTTTGAATCTTGCTCATGTAATTACGGTAGTAAAGCCGCAACTCTCTGATGCAGAAACTAAGATTATCTGAAAAATAACAAAGCAATCTCAAGTTTAATATAGATGGTACACAAAGGCATAGATTGGTAAGAAAACAACAAACAACGTTGCAGTGGTCTTTTGCAACTGATCATCAATGATAATAACCATCAACACTGGAAACTGAGATTCTGTTTTCATTCCCCGTGCACATATTCAATTTAAACTGTATCCTCGAATTAAAACAAACCCCACTTCCAAATCAATATCGTATATATGTGCAGTAATATTGGAGCTTAAGAGTCCTCACAAAATGGATGAGATGAACAACTAATAGCTAGTTTCAGAAGTCAATTGTTTTGCCGGCTTTACACCAAAGGCCCAAATGGCAGTGCTATGTCAACGATTTTTTTTAAATGATACATTTTTTAAATAAAATTTTAATTTTGGTACACGGTTTTAAAAAATAGCAAAACTAGCTTTCTGTCGGTCCTTGATGTGCCGATCTGGGGCCGGCCGGCCTAGATCGGCACTTGATCTGCCGATCTAGGCCGGTCGGCCCTAGATCGGCACGGCTGATCCGGCTAGATCGGCGCGGGAGCTGCCAAATATCGGCCGATGAAGCGTCGATCTAGGCCGATCGGCCTAGATCGATACACCAAGTGCCGATCTAGGCCGATCGGCCTAGATCAGCGCTTCAACGGCCGAAATTCAGCTGTATAAAAGAGGGGCCGAAGCCCCCCTCCCACCCGCGTCTCACTTCGTTCCCTTCGGCTTGGAGCTCCCAGGTATGCCTCTTCTCCCCTCTTTTGTCTTCTTTAGGTAGTAGTAGTTAGGTAGTTAGTTTATGGTAGTTTAGTAGTAATTTAGGAGTAGTTTTTTAGTTTTTTAGGGTAATTTAGGAGTAGCTTAGTAGTATTTTAGTTGTAATTTATAACTAGTTTAGTACTATTTTAGGGGTAGTTTAATAGTACTTTAGGAGTATTCTGATGAAGCTTTTAGAGTAATTTAAACATAGTCGAGAGATAATTTAGTGATAACTAAGAGGTACTTTATAGATAATTTATAGGTACTTTGAACATAATTTATAGATAATTAAGGGGTACTTTAGAGATAATTTAGGTGTACTGTAAGCATACTTTAGCGATAATTAAGGGGTATTTTAGAGATAATTTAAAGGTACTTTGAACAAAATTTAGAGATAATTTAGGGGTACTTTAGACATAATTTAGAGGTACTTTAAACATAGTTTAGAGATAATTTAGATGTACTTAACATACCTTATTCTGTGTAGCTTTCTTACGTGTGCTAGCTTACTGACGTAAGAGCCGACGGTGACTGCATCCACTACTGTTCCAGGTATCTAAACATACCGTACTCTGTTAGATGTTTTTTGTCGTTTAATGTAGCGATACTTTGAACATAATTAGATGTAGTTCTGTTTAGTTAATTCGTCTGTTGCTAAATAAGTGGATTTGATCTGTCGCGCTAGATACATAGTTATGTTTTTTTATATTGTTTGCTGCTTAATATTTACAGACATGTCAGATAGACATCATTTAGGATTTATTATGGAGATGGCCAAGTACTTGTTGGTCATGATGGTGCTGACCTTAGTAGTTTTTAATGTACCAAAAATAGTTTAAGTCGGGTGGTTGAGCGTAGCATAGAGAGTGTTAAGCGGTGGCTTTATCATATATTTCGATTGGATAGAGAGCAGTGGGAGTTGTATGTGTATGCCCGATGTAGCCGTGTGGCCGAAGGGTATTTTTGGGAGATGGTTCCTGTTACCTCGACCACCATGTGGAGAGGATATGTTAGAAAGGCGCTAGAGCAAGGTTGGGAATGGATTTTGCTTATCTATTTTACTCCTCGTGCCTTTTGTACTCTAGACCCAGCATTGGACCAAGTTGCTGAGTCTGGATTACAATTCGAGGTCGGCTAGAGTAGCCAAGTCCAGGAGGTGATCTCCAAGACGGATGTAGTGCCACATTTCAGGGATGCTCTCCCGTCTACGATAGCTAGGGTTGTTGAAGGGCAAGCTGATGAAGCGGAGAAAATAGAGGCCATACCTAACTTGCTAGAGAGAGAGGACCAAGACTTCGAGCAAGCAGTCGAGCAGGGTGCCAACGACAGCTCAGACGAAGAAGAGGAAGCAGGAGATGACAACAATGACAATGAAGAGGAAGACAATATGATTCCCAACGAGTGGCAACCATAAGATTATAATGCCCTTGCTATTAATGAGGGCCGTGACACTCATTAGGAGTATGAACAGAACGAGGTCTAGAAAGATGCGGTGTATCCTACCAAAGATGCAGTTCAAGATGCCATGAAAGCTTGGGCATTGTCACTCCGGTGGTCATTTTGAGTGAAGAAGTCGAACTACACAATGTATGATGTTGTGTGCGAGAGGGATGATTGCCCATGAAGAGTTCGCGCACATCAACCGAAGTAGGAAATTCATTGGGTATGCTCAATTGTGATGCAACATACATGCGTGGTCGATACAGTTGTAACCATGCACAAGAATCTAAGTGCCAAGTATATTACGGGGGTGATGTATTCTGAGATTGTTAAGAATCTCAGTTATGAGCCTCGGACCTTAATACTTGCTATAGAGAGAAGGTTTCAGTACACAATCAACTATTCTAAGGCATGGTGGGCTAAACAGAAGGTGCTCGAAATGAAGTTCGGTACATTCGAGGACTCATAACATAACCTACCTTTCTGTCTGGATACGGTGAAGAGGCGTAACCCTGGCACATACTTCTCTTTCGAAGAGAAAGATGCGATATTTTCGGGGGGTACGCCGATTCTACTTCGAGTTTTCTTTGCACTAGGTGCTTGCATCCGGGCTTTCCAGTACCGTCGTCCCATTCTTTGTGTGGATGTCATATTTCTAACTGGGAAGTATAGAGGTCAGATATTGACCGCTATTGGTGTTGACGGCAACAACCAGGTTGTGCCAATTGCCTTTGGCTTCGTGGAAAGTGAGAACTATAAAAGTTGGTTGTGGTTCTTATGGTACTTGAACATTGGGGTTCTTCAGGGCAGGCCAAATGTTTGGTTGTTGCATGACCGACATGCTGAACTTATAAAGGCAGTCCAACATATAAATCATGATCTGGAGGAGGCATATCCTTGGAAGGACATTCAATCTCGATGGTGTATACGTCATCTAGGTGTGAATTTCTACCGTCACTTCGGGAAGAATAAAGAATTGACTAATCTGTTCAAGAGACTATATAGCCAAAACCAAGAGAGGAAGTTCAAGGCCTTGTAGACAAAACTTGATGAGCTGACATCAAAATACAAGCATGAGAAGGCCGCGAGGCAGCAATCTGGAAGTGATCCGGAGCCAGAGCCAAAGCCACTTTGTTCTCTGCCCACTGATGACCAACAGACGATCCGCAAACGGTAGAGGACGAAAGTTTGATGCTTTTTAGATTAGATTAAATTCGAGAGTAGGGAGTATTGGTCTCTACTCTATGACACTCATGGCGTAAGGTATGGCATCATGACCACTAATCTTACAGAGGTGTACAATTAGGTCATGTGGGGTATGCGATGCTTGCCTTTGGTTGGTATTGTGGAGGGCATAATCCGTGGAACCACCCGATAATTCGTGGACCGACATACTGCTGCTTTTGTGGTGCATAGGGACGAGCGCAATTTATATTGCAAAAAGATTATGGAGTACTTCATAGAGAAAAGTAAGAAGGCAACCCAGCATCGTGCCATCATGACAAGTTCCCGGGAACTTTATTTCGAGGTAACGTGTCGAGACAAAGGTCGGCGAGGAATAAATCGGGATATTATTGTTCATGAGTGCACCGTTACCGACACTTATCGGTATAGCTGCAACAAACCATCTCTATACCACAAGCCATGCAGTCATGATATGTATGCTGGGATGTACTTGTCTGAATACTTCACAAAAGGAAAGGTCCTTGAGACTTGGAGCGGTGAACTCCGAGGGTATGGGGTTGTTAGCCCATTCACATCTCCGCTAGATGGCGCACGTCGTTGGGTGCCAGATTTCTAACGTGTCAACTCAAAGGTGGGAAGAAGAAAGATATGACGCATTCGAAATGATATAGATGAATCCGAAGTAGGCAAGAAAAAGAAAAAGTGCTCTTTGTGTAACATAGCCGGACACACGTATAAGAATTGCACAGAAGCCGGCACAAGCAGTCGAGGCCCCCATGATATACAGATCACCGCACATCACACAATGTATATAGTCCCCAAGATGTACGTATTGTAGTTACTTCACTTGTTAATTGTCACATGTTGTATCTTTGGCGCTAACAATATTTGTTTGTTTTACAACATGCAAATGGCGGGTACTGATGATTGCCCCTACGAGCTTCTCTCTGCTATGGTTGACGGCCACCACCGGGCATGAGCACTCATGTCCACCAATCTGGACCAGCCTGATCTCGTCCTGCTTAGAGTTCGGACACCGCAGTATCTCTGGAGCATCCATCCCCGATGAGTTGGCAGGTTAGTTAAGCAAGCATAATGGTCATTCATATGTTATTTTTATCTCGTTACGTGACTAACATCTTCTTCCATACAGGTTGCGCGGTGCTGGCTTACTCCCTCTAGCTAGATTGGTCGATGGAGCCACCAGGTTTCCATTCGACAGAGCTCTTCTCACGACGTGGGTCAACAGATGGCGATCGGAGACACACACATTCCACCTGCCTTTGGGGGAGGTGACGATCAGCTTGAGGATGTATCTTACCTACTAGGACTTTCAATAGCAGGAGCAGCAGTTGTCCCGAACGATGTTCAGCCAGATTGGCGCGTTGACATGCTCGAGCGCTTCACGGGAGCTCATCCCATCCAGCTTGGTGGCACGGCAGTGGAGGAGTTCACGGACACACACGGGCCGACGCAGAGTTGGTTGCGTCAGTACCAGGTATATCGTTTTAACATGGTAATAAAATTAAACATTAACTTATCCATAGTGGCTGTATACTAACGTTTGATCTTTCATAAGCGGAGCATCTAGCTCCCGATGTTGACGATTACACTGTTAGTCGGTACCTGGAGGCTTACCTCTTGTGGCTTTTTGGCTAGGTGATGTTCACCAGCACGCACCACGACAATGTCGACAGGCACTTGGTGCAGTTTATCTGAGCCATCGCTGATTCACCCGACGATGGCGTTCCACAGTACTCATAGGGATTTACCGTCCTTTGCGTCACATACCACGCTCTTTGCGACCGATGTCGACGTCGGACGGCTGGCGCGTCCATTACTGGGTGTCCCTTATTGATATAGATCTGGTCGTACGAGAGGGTGTAAATTGGTCGGGCCTAGGTTGACATGACACCATACCTAGGGGGGCTGCCAGACGAGGACATCGACCGACCGACTATGGGCATACTTTGGTGTCGACGATGGGTCAGTATTTATTGTACTTAATCATTTACCAAAATTATTTTCGTACTGATATTTCTTCTTTTACAGCCATCTTGGGCCCACTCTCAGACCCACCTCTCCTACCCAGACTACACGGCGTAGCTCGATAACATTTGGGCGCACGACTTTCGTTGAAGACCTTACATGCCAGGCGAGGTCATCCGGCGCGCGCCTCATAGGCTCTCCGCCTTGTGCTTGCGGGACGAGGCATACTGGAGAACACGTAGATGCCTCGTATTCGATGTCATGATCGAGGGATATGCTCCCTACTGCGTCTATCAATAATTTGGACGAGCGCAGTACTTTCCGTGTCCTATATAAGCCTAGGTGCCTGCCTAGATGCACCGATGAGCTCCTGCACACGTACATACGAATATGCGCATCATGTAGACCCTGCCTATCACAGTCCGTCTAGACCGGTAGACTCTGGTACCGGTGGCCAGCACGACTCAGGAGGTTACGACGCTTGGGAGCATGGCACCGCTGAGGTGTTCAGGCCTTCGCAGCTTGAGGGAGCACCACCACCGACGAAGCCGGAGCAGCAGCTCGCTAGACCGCCTAGGGTGCGTCGTTCGCCTGATAGGTTTACCTTCTCAGAGCAGCCATCGAGATGCACTCGGGGTAGGCGTGGTGGTTAGTACGGCTTGCGGTTGTTATCATAGAGACAGACGATTTGTACTAAAACATTTATTACGATATGTCGTATTATGTCATTATGTACTTCATATTATGAACATACACTTCGTAGTATCCCTGCTATTCACTATCTACTCATAATTTGAGCTTACACTTCAATACCACATTTGACGAGCTTGTTTGTAGATGTGTGATTGCCTTCAAAATAGATATTGCAATAGCATGATACATTAATTAAAATAGTTCAGCATCAACAACTTCTAACAAAATAGATCGTGGCATAATACAGTACATTATAATAGCACATGCAAACATGATTACGTGCCTTTAGGGAAATGAAAATAGCTGAAACTTATCCAAACTGACTACTGAGTGCAGCGAGGATACTTTTCCTTCCTTGTGGCGTTTGGTCCTGCTTCCTTAGCACGACGAGCCCTCTCACGCTTCCTCTTTTGCCTTACGCTCTACCTCCTCTCTCCTCTTCTCTTCTTCCTCACGCTCATAGGCCCACTGGCATCACATCTCAAAAAGCTCCCTGTTGAACTCATTGTGTCTCATAAGCTCTGCCCAATCATCAGGGTGCACCTCCTTATCAATCCATTTGACAAAGTCACAGAGCGGAGGTGGCGACAGTGGAGGAGTTACCTACACGTAGAAACGTTAATAGATATATTATAAGTGATTTATTTGAGAACAAGATATAACTGAATAAATAGCATAATTATTCATACCGGTTTATTAACATGTGGTCCACGCTTTGGTCTTGGCTTTGGCTTTTCAGGAGTGTAAGAGTAGTTGCCACACTTCTAATACCTCATCTCATAAGGTCATCCATACTTCTCATGAACTTACATTTATCTCCACAAAAACACATAGGTGGTTCAACATCTTCCGGCGGACGGTGACGAGGATGGTAATCGTACTCAGATTTGTCCCTTTTCATCATCTACGGTAAGAAAATATGCAATTGATATGTCGACATAAATTTAAAATATTATATTTACACCTACATGTTCTGCATGACCTCATGGTACCCAAAACAACTAACAAAAAATACATATTTATTTAATATTCACATAATTATCGCTTAAGTGTGTTTAAAAAGCTCTACATTATTGCTAAAGTGTGATTACAGTACCCTTAAGTTACTTCTAAACTATTCCAAAATTGGTAAAATATGTTTAAATTACCTCCAAATTATGTTTAATTAACCTCTAAATTATGTTAAATCTACCGCTAATCTACTCCTAAATTACCTCTAATCTACTCCTAAAGTACCCCTAATCTACTACTAAACTATATCCTAAAGAAAAAAAGAGAGAAAAAAAAGACATACCTGGAAGGAGAATTGACTGCCTGCGGGCTAGGAGGAGTTGCAAGGGGTGGCTGGGAGGGGGGCTTCGGCCCCCTTTTTATAGAGCTAATGTCGGCACATGAAGTGTCGATCTAGGGCCGGCTGGCCTAGATCGGCACATGGTCTGCCGATCTAGGGCCACCCGCCGCTCTAGATCGACACTTCATGTGCCGATAGGACCGCGTCGCCGGCCGATTTAGGCCGATGAACTGTCGATCTAGGGTCGATCGGCCTAGATCGACCGTTCAAGCGTCGACAGACACTCAGATTTGTAATTTTTCAAAACCATGTACCAAAAGTGAAATTTCATTTTAAAATGTATTATTTAAAAAAAATTCATATGTCAACCATATATGCACGGGGTAGCTTAGCTAGTTAGTACACATATAGGCTTAATTGTTTAGACTAGTCTCTAGTGTTAACAAAATTTGAATTTTAGGTATTACATTAAGTTTTTTCGTTGTTTTTGGTAGTTTTTATTTCGATCTATACCAAGCATGCAATATATGTATATACACACACAGTATATATTAAGCTTAGTTGATTATGTCATCGTCGCTTGACACAGAGCCGGCCAGTTGGAGCAATGACATGCACACAAACCTGGTAGGTCCCACATGTTTCTAATTGAGTGGGACCCACTAACCACCCGGACCCCTAACCGTATAGCTTGTGAGCTTGTGTATTAATTCAGCCAGCTGGCCCCGGCTACTATCGGGGGATATATATATGTATATATGTATATGAGTCGGTTATCGACTGCTCTATACTAAAAACAACTATTTCTAAAATTTGTAACGAAACTAAGCAAAATTAAATAAAATGTCTGTATTTGGTTCAGATAAAAAAAGTAGATAAAAATTAAATATATAAGAGATGTTTATACTTAACCGATATAAAAGAAAAATATAGAAAAATAGCTATATTTTATTATAAAACGACTCTTTTACGATACATCTTTTATATACAATTAATCTCAGCCATTGATTAGAAAAAAAAACAAGGTGACATATTACCTATTAAAAGGTAAGATGTTGACTTTTTTTAATCGTGGTCGTTCGTTCAGGTAATCTATTACCTTTTAGAAGATAAGACGTCGATTTCTTTTAGTCATTCTTATTAATTTGTTTTATAAAATTTAAATGCTAGAATAGCAATATTTTCTGTTGGCATAATAAGAATTAGCCACTAATTTGAAATAGCTTCAAAGAGCAATGCGTGCGAAGTATATATGTTTTGGTATAGGTCTCTGAATTGGATAATAACCTTATATCCAATTATTTGTTGTCTGAGTATGAATATCAAGTATTTGATGCCTATACCCCTTGCAAAGGGGTCAGTATATATAGACAGAAGTTAAACATGATAATACTAATTTATCCTCTACTTATAACCGACATATAACAGCATTGTACATAAAGTTACATAGGGGTTATATAGTAATACACCGTATGGATGCTAAAAATACTCATCATTACATGTACAATAAAATCCTCATTCCCGGTCTTTGAGGCTTTTCTCACTAAGCGCACGTTTTATCGGAGAGGACGGGAGCTCCAGTTTTGGCCCTTCTTTCGAGGTGATTTTGGACCTTTGAAGTCTAGGAATGAGCCATACTTCAAAGTCTGAAAACGGCTTCGGAGGCTCGGACTATAGATCAAAGCCTAAAAATACTTCAGAGAGCATGCTGCTTGTAGTACCTTTGAATATAGTTCAGTATACTTACATTAAGATAATTATTGCTTATATAGTGGGAGTATTTTACATAACATTTTCTATAAGTACTTAACTATATATTGTTATTGTTGTTGTTTTTGTTGTTACTGTTGTTGTGCGTGTCATACAAGGGATTGAAGAGGTACGTCCGTATCTCCCAGGTAGCTAAGGTAGCTAGCTTCTCCCTGTGTGGGGGCCGGCAATAGGTTAACACCTGTCAGATCACACGAACCTAATTCTCCTTTGCCTCCTGCACACGTGCCAATCACGCACTGGCCGGTATGCATTTTCATATATAATTTGCATGTGTCGTAATTTCAATACCTAAAACAGGCATGCAGTGATCGATCATCGATATATGGATGTCATGATACATATCTATACATATGTAAAAGATAAATTTTGGATATCCTTTATACATATGTAAAAAGATAAAATTTGAGGATCATTTGATGTTTTTTGAATATAATATAAAATAATTTTTTTATATTAATTATAAAATTATTCAATATATCTATAATATATAATACTAATGTAATCTACTAGGTTCTAATCTTATATCGACAAAAAGCACTATAAAATAGAACAAAATCATTATATACATAGTTTTAAAATGATGAGTTTAACATGTAAATTTCTACAAATCCATAAAATTAAGTTCTCCTCGTGTATTATTGGTATTATTGGCATCAGTGCTAGTGCTAGCACTAGGACTTATCAGCCAGTTTGTACTCATCAACTGTAGTGTAAATACACTAAATATTGTGTACGTACATGCTGTCCATATGATGCATGAAATTAAACCAGAGGTTTTTTCTTTTCTTTTCCAAGTAATTAACATATATCACCCTCGATCGTATATGTATTCGACCATAATAAGGACAATCAAACAATACGGCGTATTATTTTTACATCGATCTGATTGAACATAAAATGCATATATCTACGGTCGTATGTACGTGCGTATATATGATCGAGATCTGGTGCGCGCGGTAGCACATATATATATATATATATATATATATATGTGCATGAGGCGTATACACATATATACGTAACATACATATAGGTGCCTACCTTATACGCGTAGAGCACTACATATGCACACATGTATGTTTTTCTCTGTTTCCTCTAGCTTGAGCTAAGTTTAAAGAAAATTATATTAACATTTACACGGTGAAGATATATGTTATGGTTGATTTAATAAAATTAATTTAATATTATCATTGTTAGCATATACTTTTTAATAGAAGTTTAACTTATAAAAATAAAACATTTATAATATGTAACGGAGAGAGGGGAAGTATATATATATATAGAGAGAGAGAGAGGAGGTAAATGGTAGTGCTGCTAGATTGTGCATGGAATAAGCTGGCTGGGTACGCATAGTCCTAAACAAATAATCTCAGATATACATAATTAAACTCCCCATGGTTTCGTCTGTCTGATGCCATAATATACATGCAATTAAAGGTACGGCCGACGATAGAAAAACAACAGAGAAACACACGCACGACATGTACAGGCCACCAGCATGCATATCTAACTTGAGCAATATTCCTCTGATCCGTTAATGATCGATCTACGCAGACAACGCGTTGGCTGTATGATGCGTTGTATATATTATTGACTAATGATGACATAAGTGTTGGACTAATTACATAGAGATAGTTAGAGAGAGAAAAAGAGATGATAAGAGTGTTAAGAGAGGCTGTACAGTGAGTAGTAACTAAACCTCTTCAGCCAAACCCCCTATAAAACCCCCCCGCCATCCCTTGGTCTATCCATCCATCCATATTCCATAAACATAAACAGATCATAGGGCTAGGTGCGCCATCGTCTTCCTCCTGCAGAGCCAGGTAGCCATCGAAGCTAGCAAGACATGGGGAGGTCGCCGTGCTGCGACCAGGACGCCGGCGTGAAGAAGGGGCCGTGGACGCAGGAGGAGGACAAGCAGCTGCTGTACTACATCCAGGAGAACGGCGGCCATGGAAGCTGGCGCTGCCTCCCCAAGCTGGCTGGACTCAACCGCTGTGGCAAGAGCTGCCGCCTCCGCTGGACCAACTACCTCCGCCCGGACATCAAGCGCGGCGGCTTCACCGACGACGAGGAGAAGCTCATCATCGACCTCCACGCCGCTCTCGGAAACAAGTACGTAATCCTATCTAAAGTATACATACATATGTACGTATGTCGATCTGTGTGTCGTCGTCTAATAGCTTAAGCTTTTAGATGGTCGTCCATCGCCACCAAGCTGCCGGGGAGGACGGACAACGAGATCAAGAACTACTGGAACACGCACCTCCGTAAGAAGCTCCTCAAGAAGGGCATCGACCCCGTCACGCACCAGCCCCGCACCGACCTCAACATCCTTGCCGCCGGCATCCCCAACCTCCTCGCCGCCGCCAACCTCGGCACCAGCGCCACTACCCAACCCTGCAGCTGGGACATCAACGCCATCAAGCTCCAGGCCGACGCCGCCAAGTTCCAGATCCTGCAGGGCCTCGTCCGCGTGCTCGCCACCGCCACCGCCATCCCCACCCCTGCCGTGCCAGGTTTTGACCTCATGGCCCTCCTCGCCGCCGCCGCTAATGGAGGAGGACTAGTCGGACAGCAGCACCCTGAGTCCTCCGTTGACCAGAGCCGGCTCGCCCAGTACCAGTACGACGGCCTGCTCAATGACCTGCTGCCGTTGACCACCAGCATGCCGCCCATCTCCAAAGTCCTCTACCCCGACAACCTACTGAACAGCATGGTCAGCGGCGTTCCCGCCGGGGACGGGCACCTGAGCTCGCCGGAGCCGATTGGCCACGGCGGCCCGAGCGGAAGCAATAGGAAAACCCCGGTGCCGTCGCCGCCATTTGTAGCGGAAGATCAGGATCAGTGTAATGCCGCCGCCACTCCCGAAGACATGTCGTGTGAGCCGACGCCGGCGTCGAGCCCGATCGATGGAGCCAACGCCATTGGTAGCATGAACATGCCGCAGGACGACGACCTCATCTTCGATAGCCTTTTCTGGAAGGAAACGCTACAGTAAGTATGGCTCTCTCATGATTCGCATCCACCAGCTTTACTTATGAAATTGTTCAATTGCCATCCAATCCAGATTTTCTAGATTTTCTTTCAACTAATTTTTTATTATGATTAGTTCACTTGATGTAACAAAACTGACAATGGGAATTGTAATAATATATGTAGACCTTTAACACCGCGAGCTCCCCTAATATTTTTAGGAAAATAATTCCAAGCTTACTGCTTACTTATGTCACATGATATGTGTTTTGATGCAGGCAAATATCACACGGTAACTACCCAACAAGTGAGATATGAAGAGCTAGAATTAAAGGGATACGAAATGGATAATGAATGAAAAAAAAAGAAAAAAGAGAGAGATATTTCTCGGATCGGTTGATGTTAAGTTTGTTCGTTGATAGGAGAAAAGGTGACTGGTTTGGTCCCCTTTTAGTCACGCAGACAAGAATTATATGAACACTCACACTACAGTGCTTTTTGTTTGTTCAGTTTTTTTGTTTCTTTTTTACCTTTACAAGGAGGGAAAATTGTGTAATGAATAGCTAGCTTGTGAGATCAAATTAAGGCACTTCCCTTTTCCATGTCCAACTTTTGACGAATATATATATATATATATATATTCAT
>KE370774.1:1700719-1712156 GCA_000418225.1 Zizania latifolia
CCGTCGGCCACTGCTCTCCAGACGGTGAATATCAAATCTCACATCCCCACCGTCCTCGACATCGTCAACCCCAACTATCCGGAGTGGCGCTGCTTCTTCGATTCGGTCATCGGCAAATTTGGTCTTCAACCGCATCTGGATGCACCGTCCTCCACCGCGCAACGCCACGACCTCGACTGGATGATGATTGATCACTGCTTGATCAATTGGCTCTACAACACCGTCTCGCGCGATATCCTTCAAATTGTTCGCGCCCCTGACACCACGGCCTACTCGGTTTGGCGCTCCATCCGTGATCTCTTCCGCGACCACCAACTCCATCGCGCCGTCTACTTGGAGGCTGAGTACCGCAGCCTCTACCAAGGAGATCTTAGCATCACCGACTACTGCGCCAAGCTGAAGCAGCTCTCCGATGCCCTTCGGGACGTCGGTCAGCCCGTCTCCGAGTCTTCCCAGGTGCTAAACTTGTTGCGCGGCCTCAACAGAAAATTTCGTCACACTATTTCTTCCATTACCGCCAAGCAGCCACCACATTCTTTCTTGTCGACGCGTTCTTATCTTCTCTTGGAGGAACTCTATGACTCTCAGCATAGCAAGCTTTCTGCTCATCATGCCCTTGTGGCCCAAGCTGGCGCTCGACCACCAGACGGCAACACCGGCTCGGGTTCTTCATCGGGCGGTACACCTCCGGCCCACTCCGGTGCACAGGTTTCTGGTGGCCTTGGCGCTCCCACTCCAGGGAGATCCAGTGGCAATTCTTCTGGTGGACGCGGCTCGAACAGGCGTCGGGGACGCGGTTCTGGTTCTGCGCCGTTCGGGGGTCGCGGCGCTACGTCGACAAACAACCGCCCACCGTTCGCTCCTGCACCCTGGACTGCCGGATTTAATCCTTGGACTGGAATGGTTCAAGCCTGGCCGATGCCGTTCCACGCGCCCACTGCTGGTATCCTAGGTCCACGCCCTGGTACACCGCCGCAACAGGCGTTCTTCGCCCCAACACCGTCTCTGCCTGCAGGACAAGATGCCAATGCCTTCCTCGCTGCACTAGTTAGCGCTGGTGTACCTCCAGCTGGGAACAGCTCATCGGATTGGTTTCTTGACATCGGGGCTTCATCACACATGGCATCATCCACTGGTAATCTCCATTCCTTCCGTCCAATTCAATTTCCTAATTCTATTACAGTTGGAAATGGAGCCCATCTCCTTGTTACTCACGTGGCATCCTCCTCAGTTCCCACCTATACACAACCTCTTCTCTTAAATAATGTTCTTGTTACACCTTCGCTAATCAAGAATCTTATTTTTGTTCGTTCTTTAGCTCGTGACAATAATGTTTCTGTGGAGTTTGATGCCTCTGGTTTTTCCATTAAGGATCTCCGCACCAACCAAGTGAAGCTCCGATGTAACAGTCATGGCGATCTCTATCCGATGCCACCGACGCTTCATCACGCTCTTCATACCTCCGCTGCCTCCATCGATCTGTGGCATCAACGCCTCGGCCATCCAGGTCGGGACCAGCTATCTGCATCTCTCAAGACATTTAATTTTTCATGTCGGAAAGCTTCTGCCCATGTTTGTCATGCGTGTCAAATTGCTAAGCATGTATGGCTTCCTTTTTCTTCCTCTTCGACAGTTAGCTATTTTCCATTCCAGTTGTTGCATTCCGATGTTTGGACATCTCCTGTTAGTAGCATTTTCGGGTATAAATTCTATTTAGTCCTCATTGATGATTACTCTCATTATATATGGACAATTCCGATGTGACAAAAATCTAAAGTTTTACCTTTACTTCTTGCTTTCTGCTCATATGTTTATACACAATTTCGTCTACCCATTCTCGCTCTTCAAACAGATAACGGCCGTGAATTCGATACCTTCGCGCTACGGACTCATCTCCAGCGTCATGGCATCGCATTCCGGCTCTCTTGTCCATATACTTCGCCACAGAATGGTAAGGCTGAGCGTACCCTTCGCACCCTGAATGATAGTGTGCACGCAATGCTGCTGCAAGCTCATGTCCCTCCTGCTTTCTGGGCGGAGGCGCTGTCTACTGCAACGTATCTAATCAACCGCCGTCCGTGCCGCACCACCGGCCTATCTACTCCGCACGAACTGCTCTTTGGTACAGCACCTTCATACCACAACCTTCGTGTATTCGGTTCTTTGTGTTACCCCAATCAATCTTCCACCACCCTACACAAATTGTCTCCTCGTTCAGTTCCATGTGTGTTTCTGGGGTATCTGGCGGATCATAAAGGATACCGCTGCTACGACATGGCATCCCGGCGTGTGATTACTTCACGGCATGTGGTATTCGACGAAATGCAGTTTCCCTTTCTGCAGGTTTCTCCGTCCACATCAGTGCCTCACTCTCCCACGTGTGTTGATGATGATCCTGTGCTACCTGCTCCCATCACCTCAAGCCACGCCACCACTGGTGCTCTACAACGGACTGCTGCTCCCTTACCTGCCCCGCCATCACCTGCTACAGCACCTGCGTCTTCAGCACCTACTACAGCACCTACAGCTGCTTCTTCTCCAGCGCCTGCAGCTGCCCCTGCCGCGACAAGCACCCGGGCTGCTACAACACGTCGCCTGCTACCTCCTTGCCCCCAGCTCCAGCCTCGCCAACACCTGAGCTCCCTCCCCGGCACCACATGGTTACTCGGGTTCGCGCGGGCGTCGTCAAGCCGAACCCCAAGTACGCGCTGGCTGCATCGGCTTCCTCCACGGTCTCACCCATTCCGGCCTCAGCTCGGGCTGCTCTTCGTGACGACAATTGGCGTGCGGCTATGCAGCGTGAATTTGATGCATTGCAGGCTAATCAGACGTGGAAGCTCGTCCCTCGGCCGACCGGAGCAAACGTGGTGACCGGCAAATGGGTGTTCACTCACAAGCTTCGTCCAAATGGCACCCTCGACCGCTACAAAGCAAGATGGGTTGTCCGAGGGTTTACTCAGCGACCGGGGATCGACTTCGACGAGACATTCACCCCGGTTGTCAAACCAGCGACGATCCGCACCGTGCTTGCCCTCGTCGCCGGATGAAACTGGCTGGTGCGCCAGCTTGATGTCTCCAACGCGTTTCTCCATGGCTACCTCGACGAATGTGTACTTTGCCAACAGCCCGTTGGCTTCGTCGACAAGGATCAACCGGACGCAGTTTGCCTCCTCTCCAGGTCGCTCTACGGACTTCGCCAGGCCCCGCGCACGTGGTTTGCTCACATTGCCGGATTCCTGCGCACCATCGGCTTCTAGGCATCGCGGTCCGATTCCTCCCTGTTCATCTTCCGGCACGGCAACGACACGGCGTTCCTCCTGCTCTACGTCGACGATATGGTACTGACGGCGTCCTCTTCTTCGCTGCTGACCAACATCATCTCCCGTCTACGAGCTTAATTCGCCGTGAAAGATATGGGCGAGCTGCACTTCTTCCTCGGCATCCAGGTTCACCGCACAGCGCGTGGCTTCTTCTTGTCCCAGACCAAGTATGCAGATGAATTGCTAGAACGTGCCGGAATGCTGAATTACAAGGCTGCGTCCACACCAATCGACATGAAGGCAAAGCTCTCTTCATCGGCTGGTCCTGCTGTCCGTGAACCCGGCACATACCGCAGCATCGCCGGTGCTTTGCAATACCTTACAATTACAAGACCGGATATTGCCTATGCAGTGCAACAAGCATGCCTGCATATGCACGATCCACGCGACTGTCACATGGCGCTGCTGAAGCGAATCCTTCGCTACCTTCACGGAACGGCACATCTCGGGCTACACCTTGGCGCGGCGGCTTCACCGGTCATCATGGCGTACTCCGACGCCGACTGGGTCGGCTGCCCTGACACACGGCGATCAACATCTGGCTATTGTGTTTTTTTGGGCGACGTGCTTGTTTCCTGGTCTTCCAAGCGCCAGCCAACAGTGTCCCGATCAAGTGCAGAGGCAGAATACCGAGCTCTAGCCAATGCCACCGCTGAGTGCATTTGGCTCAAGCAGCCGCTCGGCGAGTTGCATTGTGATGTTCCCCGGGCGACGTTGGCTTACTGCGACAACATCTCCGCTGTGTATATGTCCAAGAATCCCGTCCACCATCGCCGGACAAAACATGTTGAGCTCGACATCCATTTTGTCCGCGACAGAGTTGCTTTGGGAGATCTTCGTGTCATTCACGTTCCGACGGGACAACAACTAGCTGATGTGATGACGAGCCATATTGCATAGTTTGTTAGCTTCTCATGCAGCCACTACGCCACTACGTTCGCTTCCGCATGTAACGCCAGTATAAATGTATTTCGCTGCATGAATGGAAAGTTGTTGCGTGAGCTTTTCTCTGTTTCATAAGCGACAAGAGGAGAATAGCCTGGTTATCTAATTCTCCCTCTCCTGCTCAAGCTGGCCAGGCAAAGATCCTGCCGTGTCAATCTATTAAGCGACAAGAGGAGAATAGCCTCGAGTCATGACTTCTCATTGCTATTGGTTACGAAGTTCGGGTTCTTCGGATTCGAGCCACAATACTAAATATGTGGCATTCACTTGTAAAAAATCAAGTTGCGAGTGACATGTATGATTGCTGCTGTTAAATTTGTTGTTATTGGTGTGGTCACAAGAGGAGTAACTTGTCACTCCTTGTCCACCACTAAATGTGTCAACTCAAACTGATGCTGAAGCTTCCATTGCCAAGCTACACAAAACACCATCACCTACCCATGTCCCCAGGCCCCAGCTACAATAACCCTGGCTTGTCCCTTCCAAATTAGCATCATGTCTTGGATGCTGACAAGCCTCTTGTTTCTTGCGTTGGCCTGTTCCGCAATCAACTACCTATCTAGCCACGTAGTATAATCCTCTGTTCTCTGCTTCTACTTAAGAGTGACCAATCACAGCATTCAGAAAAATTAAAATTAATCCAACATTCAAGTGCACTATTTCCTCTAATCCTGCTTGCTTAAAGTTCAGCAGTTCAGCTCATGCCCCTTTTGTGTCCCAATAGGAATCAAGCACTGTTGCTAGTCATTGGTTTGTGTGGTGCACTGGTGCCTATCATTGTCATGCTACTGTAGCTTTTTTTTTTTCTTTGGCTTTCCCATGCTTCTCAACTGTGCCTTTGACCAAGGCTTCATCTACCTAAAAATAAAGTACTGAAGTTGCTGCTTGCTAAATTGGCCTATTGGCCACATCTCCATGCTTGTCGTCCATTGTGAGACAACATGATGATCTCAAGGGTCAAGAATTTCAAGGCACATTGTTCATTGGCTGCATTTCAGTTCATAAGATTAATTAGTTGTAATCCCTGCTGTGACTTGTGGATAACGGTTTTCTCCTCTGTGCCGTGTACACGTGCTTGTGCTGAGGTGCTTGCATAAGTATAACTAACTCGATTGATAAAATTCTAGCCATAGTAGTAGGTAGATAGGTGCAGTATTAATCATCCCATTTGTTTGGATTTCAAGAAAGAAGAAGAAAAGGACCGAGATTTCCTTTTAACTTAGTGAAAACAAGTATACGATTTCCTTTTATGAGATTCAGGCAACATCCCATCTATATGTTTCTCTTTGGAGCATTGAAATGGATATGTATTCCTACGGACTGTTTTTGCTGCAATGGCAGACTTAGGCCTGTTGTTTTGGTACGGAGCAAATGGGTGCCTCACAAAAGCACTTCACCGAATACCAATTCTTTAGTCTAGAAAACAACTGGGTTTCAACTCTAGCATCCTGTGCTCACACTTACAGGAACTAGGTTCTGACAACGACACTTACCAGACGAATGAAATAACTGCAAATTGTTCAGTTCATCAGTTAAGCTCACAAGCCAAATGGACAATACTATAAATACGAGTAGAACAAGTTGCAGATTGTTTTGGCATCGTGGAATCTGTGCCAAGACCATATCACTTTCATACTGCTATTTGTTAGTTTTGGACAGCTGGTAGCTTGTTCTTATTTTGAGGTGCAGACACTGAGACACAGATTCAGGATTTAAACGTTTTCTTTAGACAAGATTGAATGACATTCCATGCTGTATCTAAACAACTCTTGTTGCCCATAGTACAGGCATGCTCTTAAACGAATTGGTTCAAGAATGATCAATCTCGGCATCACAGTTTTGCTTAACCTACACGCACAAGCATCAAGTTGACTTTTAGCATGCACAGTAGAAGTGGTTCTTTTACATTGAAATTGCACTGGCCATTCAAAGACAATTAGATTTACAGGGATTTACCTGAGCACATAAGCATGTGTTGTGTCCAAGGGACACTGCCACAGAGAGAAACCTGATCCTTGTTCCTAACATTTCTGTACGAAGACGGCAAATTTGCAACGGGAAATCTAAACCTCGTATGAAAAAAAAAGAATATATTCTTATGCTGACACATTTGCATGAACATAGACCAGGCCCCCTGTTTCAGCAAGGTAAAGTCAACCGGTGCATGCATATATGCAGCACCGGCCCAGTATCTCCTAACAACCCAGTTTAATTAAGCAGAAAATTGTGAATAATATGATTTTCAGGTAACAGCACTTATCGGTTTATTAAGGTATGGTTCTAGAGTCTAATTCTCCTAATTATGATTCTAATTCTCTATGAAAGTGATTTTGTGGTGAATCAGAATCAGTTATAAGATTGTTTGACTGAATGATTAGATTCTAATTCTTATAAGAAAAGATGATAGTCTAAATTGACACCATGAGACCGCCTATGCACTGCTAGTTGAAAGATATTTGTATTTTTTTATGTTAATCTTATTTATACAACATATAAGGATGTTTTTTAGGCCCATCCATGAAGATTTACCATATCCAACAATATGTATTCTGACCTTAGTTATTACCTGTAACCTGAGACAGTTGCATGAATTGTTTTACTGGGCATATGACATCTGATCAGCTATACAGTTCCAGTTGAAGAAGCAGGTTTTTTTTTTCACTGTATGTAACTGATGATGTCGACAGGAAGAACAGATGAAGGACCGGAGCAGCGAACTCAGTCTCGAAACGGTCTTAGCTGACTCACAGGAATTATCATATCATATTCATGGCTTTCTGCACGTCTGCATTGCAACAGAGCACCGTTGAATCAAAGCGAATGCATTGCATTCTTTAATGCTACCAAGATCGATCAATACCCAAGTTGTCATCAAGTATCAGTACGTCCTATTTGGGATTGTTTAGCATGTAATATGCGTGGTGATACACATGAAGTGCGGCTAATTAAAATCAATGCAGAAACTTAAACACAAGACTCACCAAATTATAACTACGCGCCCTAACAGTGACATCTGGTGAGGAATTAGATCACGTAAAAGATCTGGTCCGATTTCTTTATTAGATTCTGTTTACTAACTACTCGTATTATACAACGGATGCAGTCCAATATATATATGCTTCTTGCAGTAAATTAATCCGTCCTTGCTAGCTGATCCGATCCAGATCACCCAGCCGTAATTCAACCATCATATCATACGGAAGACGTGATCACTAATCATTCATTTATGCTAAGGCTGCACAGACTAAGTTAAGACCCTAATTGACTTAAAGATCCACAAGGCTGTGCAACTGTTTGAGGAATCCTCTCTCGCGTTTCCATTAATTTGACTTAAAAGCGTTTGGATCCCTGTTTGCGTCCATAAATAATCACATCTTGTATCAGCTAGTTACTTTTGATTAGACTGTGCAAGATGAAGCATTGAAGCCTTAATAGTATTGTGACCAAAGAAAATAATGATAACTGTGGAAGCATTTGTTTTTTCTAAGATAATGGAAGCAAAACTCCCGGCCTATTAAAAGCATTTTATATCTCCAATCTTCATATTGTTCTCCAGAAGAAAAGAATCATATGAGATTTTCTTTTATGAATTTCCGTGAACATCTTGGGGCATTACAATTTCTGGTTTGTTCAACCATAACCATTAGGCACTACTATAGAAACAGTCATTAGTGACGAAACTTTACTGATAGATCAATGACATGCGTCAATAATACACTTATAGTGACGAACTATTTTACACGCTTCAGTAATGCTGTATTATTAGTGACGGGTCGTAGTGTGGCCCATCACTAAAGAGGGGGTACTCCTATTAGTGACGGGTCACAGTACGACCCATCACTAAAAAGGAACACCCCATTAGTGATAGGTCATAGTATCACCCATCACTATAGGGTGTATAGGGTGTAATCTTTAGTGACGCGTGTTATTTTATCCACGTCACTAAAGAGCCCACAACCCTAAGGCCATCGTTATTGACGAGTTTTCAGCGATAACCGTCACTAATGACAAGTATTTAAGCAGCGCACGAGCTCTGATCCACCGAGCTCCGCACTTATTGCTCCCACCCGCCGCTGACTTCACTCTTATCCTGTAACTGTTGACCGGCCGTAGTTAAGTTCCTCAGCCACCGATCGGCCGACCACTACACTCGCGCACCTGGGGATGACGACTCGCACTGTTACGTGCTTCGGTGCACCGCCCGGCACCACCGCTAGCACCAACGTCCATTCAAAGGTATATTTTTTTCTCCAATATTAACGCACCACCATATTTTTCTAATATATATATATATGTTGAACAAAGTAAAATAATTAGTGAATTAACAATTAATGGATCTTTGCTAGCTATGAATTAATTTTGTTACAAATTTTAATATGAGTTATTAGAGGCGCAACCAATTACGTCGTCTCCTGTTCAGAAGTGTTGGATTATAAATATGACCGGACAACTGATTATATTTATAGGAAGATGCTCCCAAATTATTCATGCACTTTAGATAGTCCGGGGATATGCGGCCTACGTAGCTTGACCACGTGGTCCTGTACGGTTCTAGTGAGAGTTTTGGTGGTGTCTCCCTGTTGTTCTTCAGATACACAACCCTCTCGACCCCAAGTCAAGACGTGTATTTAGAGAACAGCGGAGAGATATTGTCAAAATTCTCTCTCGAACCGTACGGGACCACGCGGTCCAACTACGCGGGTCGCACATACCCGGATGAGATTTAGGGCCTATCATTACCTATTAGTACCCAAAGCATGCTTTAATTACCATAAGTCGTAAACTTAGATATGATGATTGCTTTTTGATAATTTTATAGATGCTAACAACAAGGAGCTGGATGTATCTTGATTGCTGTACTTACAATGAATACTTGAGTGGGGTGAAGTCATTTATAAGAACTACTAGAGCAGACATAAAAGCTAAATGAAAGGCTGAAATGTGGTGTCTATGCTATGACTATAACAATAAAAAGAAGTTTCTAAATTCAGAATATGTCTACGACCATTTGCTAAGACATGAATTCAAGAAAGGATATCATATATGGAACAAGCATAGTGAAGAAAGAGAAAACGATAGCGAAGTAGATCAGATTGCTTTCGATGATAGTAAAGATAAAGGTGGGACCGATCATACGGATTACATGAGCGACAATGATATATTAGAAATTAATTGACGAGTAAAGTTTTCTTCACTTTATTACTATAAGTTCAACATTTAACCTGTTCTCGCTTAACTCAATTTTGTTGTACCTCATTACAGAGCTTTCGGTGTTGGTCACGGGACATCAAACGGAAAGGAACGCTGACAGTTGGTGCATAAAACCATAGTGCCAGTAAGTCTCTAAATATTTGTCTTTTCTAAATTAAATGTGTCATTCAAACTAATCGTGTATTTTCATAACAGTGCTACACTCAACCTCTTAGAAACTAATACGAGTTTTATATCGCATACCATATGATGTTGGTTCTAAAGATAGCGGATCTTAAATCGTCCGACGTAAGATATTATCGTGTATTTCGTTGCTGTGTTGAATTTACATTTCACTTATATAAACATCGACTAACGTAAAAAACTCATTTTGCAGAGATTCAACATACCTGAAAGTAATCTCCGCGAGAATGACTTGCAGGCTATCCGTTCATGGCTAGCGTCATTCCTAATGGACCATGTCATCAATACGATGGGCGATTTCCATTGTAAAACCATGGGTTAATTTTGTTGGTTTATTTCAAACTTGTGATGTAATATGACTTGTAACAGTTGGTGAATTTGATTCTGTGATATTTGCAATAAATTTGTGATGTATTCTTTGTTTATACAATACAATTTGTGATGATGGTATTCCGTGATGAATTCTGTATTGTTTGCAATGTACAATGTTGGCTGCCAAATCCTAGCTTTATTTCAGGATGCAGCATAAAAAATTATTTTTTACAATATGACCATAACATTAGTGACGGATCTAAATAAATACACGTCACTAAAGGTTCCCTATAGTGGCAAGTATCCATTACGCTCCGTCACTAAAAGGTTTATTCAGGTCCACGTCACGGCTGGCATAACTCCCTTTAGTAATGGGTAGCCATTGAGACCCGTCACTAAAGGTACCCTATAGTGACAGGTGGAAAGTATCACCCGTCACTGTAGTGTGCCCTTTAGTGACGGATCACAATGTTCACCTGTCACTAAAGGGGGTCATACCAGACACAACGTCGACCTGGAGGGACTTTTTAGTGACGGATGTTTAACCGTCACTAATGACAGGACTTTACTGACGTGATAAGAGTGACATGAGATATGTCCGTTACTAATGTAGATTATTACCCGTCACTAAAGTGTTTTTCTGGTACGTAGTGATCACATATGTTCTTGTTTTTTTAGGTCTACGTCAGAGGTACGTATATCGGTTGTACCCTTTGAACTATGGTCCTTAATACATGATGTGACAATATTTTTGCGTATTCCACAGAAAGGAGTTAACTTTCTCTATTTCCCTATGTACTTTTGGTCATGCTTTGGATCATAATAA
This sequence comes from Zizania latifolia, assembly GCA_000418225.1. Classification (NCBI taxonomy): domain Eukaryota; kingdom Viridiplantae; phylum Streptophyta; class Magnoliopsida; order Poales; family Poaceae; genus Zizania; species Zizania latifolia. The sequence continues at coordinate 1,711,517 of KE370774.1, forward strand.
AACACTCAAATACATGAATTATTAGCACATCGTATGATATACAAAATTGACAAGTTGCTCTATCGCATTTCTGACATTGTTGCTTCTATAGATACGCATTAATGATGGGGTGAAAATGATTGTTTCATTAATAAACATAAGGCACAGTAGATGTCAATGCTGGATTTCTTACCAGAATGGACTAATCAAAGCTCTCGCATAAATAGACAAGGATTATGTTCAAAAAAAAAGAGAAGATCATAAAGAAAAAACTTACAACGGAGATCTGATGGAATGTTTAGCCTGCAGTTCTGAATCTCTAGAGACAAACAATGGTATACTCGTTATTGAACTGTGGAGAGAGAGGAGATGTGAACGATAAATTATAGATGTATTGCCTTGAGCCTCAAGGATTGATATATATAGAAGTTTATGTGTAAAGATAAGCTAGGTAACCTATATATAAGAAAGAACTAAATATAAATTCGATTTTACTTAATATCATCGCTATTACCATATACTCTAACACTCTGTACCCTCGAATCATTAGAAGCATATAATTTTGTATGAACTGAACACCACTGTTTGGAGACATATCAAAACCAATCAGAAATCTTTTCAGTAATGTTAATGTATTATGCCATATATTCTACGTTTATAT
>KE370774.1:1728669-1785087 GCA_000418225.1 Zizania latifolia
TATATATATATATATATATAATCTATGCCTCTCTATATATATTTGTTCGAACAAGATATAGGTGTACGTTATCAGTACGAAACTATATATATTGATTATCTAACAAATGTATAAAACTGTAAATGTTGATATATAGTTGCTTCCATGTCGCACCAATTCAATCTCTTTAGTTGAAACAAAATCAATCATATATATGGCTATTATATTAATAGGCATACTCTAGTTAATTTGTGCGATATAATTAAGTTTAGTTTAGCAGGTAATGAAACCGGTTTTAGTCTGAACAGTAGGCCGTTCATTTTGACAGTAGGACTTGACAGGGCCCTTCTTTTATCCTTTTATATATTAATCGCGGAATTGCTAGGGAATCTATATATCTATTATATCATTTGTCTAGAATACATGTTAAAAAATACAAGAAAAGAAAAGCATACATCAACATGCAGTGACCCCCTGCATACATATGCAATTTCCATTCCTCCTTGGGTCTTTTCACAAACGAGGTTAGTTGTTTGAAGGGGAACTAACTAGCAGACACATCACTAATCAGGGCGGTTAGATGCATATATATCATGATAACACGCAAACGGTATATGACTTAAAAACTATAGTTAGCTGGAGTTGGAGAGGATGGGTACGTACGTATAGCTTGTGAAAGTAGACAAAGTTGCCCTCTCCTGTACAACTCCAAATAGATTGTCTTAATATTAGTTCTTTCAGATCGTCGATCGGGTACATCAGTCAATAATTAAGGTAAATTCGCTTAATCCAGCCCCAGCCGGTTAATCGAACTCAAATTAATCTAGCAGGATCCTCATATAATCCAGCAAAACGCATATAGAAATTCATGTATCCGATGTGTTTGGGCGGTTTAATTTGGCATGTCTTGTTTGCTTGTACGTGTATTCTTGCTTAGATTCCTTGGAAATGGAAGTAGTGGAAATATCGTTAGCTAGCTACTTGCAAACGGCTGCTACTTGTGCATTGAAATATTATTTCACTGGCCCTGGACTGGAACACAAGTCATAGAAGTAGTTAGGCAGTAGGTAGACCTCATTTCCTCACACCACAAGCCATTGACTATCCCAACTTTCCGATTGCATCTGCTGGCCTCTCTCTTCTCAACAGCTTTAGCATCCCTAATCGATTCTATCTATGCCTGCCAAATCCATTTTATGATATTAGATTAATTAAAGCTTACAAGATTTGGACTTGACAAGGTGGTTGATACATATGGAACGTTCGGAACTAGCTTATTTTTTCATGCCCGTAGCTGCATGCTGCTAATAGTACACAATATGTGCTACTATGTCATCCCGTACTGTTCATCCCGTACTGTTCTTTCAAGAAATTTATAGGGTCCGATAAAAATGTAAATTCTACGTTGTTAAAAGAAATAAGTGTATACAACTCTCAACATAACTCCCTCACGAATTGTTGATTGATTACTTAACCCCACATCTAATAAACTAATTGTTTAACCCCTAACCTTTTAAATACCGCTTACTTAACTCCCTAAAGTGATTTTGCAAATTGGTTTTACTCTACTGGCGTGTTACTGCACGTTTTGGTCACACGTGCCCGCATAAAAAACTAATACCCGCTTGTGTCCCTTGGACTTCTCGTTCACTCCGTCAGTACCTCCTCGCTTACTTCATTGCCTCCTCCTCCCTCCCCCCTCTCTCTCTTCGGCACGTTGAATGCATGCTACTCTATGCTTTTATGGAGCTGAACCTACGTACTTATCTTTTGCTACTTGTTTCATGAATGATTGTGGTGCGTTCTATTTGTGCCATGTATAAATAATTTATGTCTCTAAAATTCTGTTGTGAAGCTTAAAATGACAAATCAGATAATAGTTACGGAAGTCTATATAACCCCCTATGTATTGTTGTTCAACGTGACACGCTAGCAGGACAAAACCACTTTGTAAAATCACCTTAGAGGTTTAAGTACATGGTATTTAAAAGGTTAGGGAATTAAATACCTGGTTTATTAGGTTATTAGAGGGTTAAGTAATTAATCAACAATACGTGAGGAGGTTATGTAGACTTATCCCTTATTAAAATGATCACACCATGTAATTTTACAGCCCTAGAGAGGCTATAGGGTCTGATGTGTCTGGAAATTTCTCCCCTTGCTTTCTAATCATAACAGATTTCAGATTTTGGCAATCCGTTGCGGTGAGGGACAACCACGGATAATCGTTAAAGAGAAACGCCTAGTGATAAATCTAGTTACAACTCATAAAAAAAAATCAAAATCTCAGGTGATATGGACCCTATGTTCTATCTTCAAAGAAAAGATGAAACACTTTTGCTTGACTTTACTCTCTAGGCAACTTAAGAGTGCCAAATGAAGGACAACTACTGTCAACCGACTGTAGTTTAATTTGCTGTGCAACAGATTCTACGTGCAAGACAGAAAATAAATTAATGTACATAACTAGTAGAACGCACCTGTAATATTTCGGACATGAACTCTCTGTTACCACACAGCGTCCAGATAGAGCAATCTGACAAGCCAAGCATTCCTTGGTGTAGTTAAAAATCGAATGCAGGTATGTCATTGCATCATTGCTGTAATACGTTTATATTATTTCCAGTCTCTCTCCTAAACTTTATGCTCCAGGTAAATTTAAGTGTAAACATATATAAAAGCAAAGTTAGAATACTAGTTTCTATTATATATATGCTTCTATCTGAAAAAGTTGTGGCCGGAGACCTGAATCCTAATAATTCTTCCTGGCGTGCCATCTATCACCTATGCAACGAACCCTGTCCACAAGTATTATATGATTCATGCTCAGATTTACCTACCCGTTGAAAAGAATAATAGAAAATGCATGCGATGGCTGCAGGGCATGATCAACTTGACATTTTTGACTACCAATGTGTCAAACCTAGACTTTTGATGCATAAAAGAAATTTTAATTTAAAGCATATAGAATTTCCTGAAATTGTGCTACTTTTGAAATGTTTGAGAAATGGGACATTGAGTTGCTACTCGTAAGGAAACAATGCGTTGTGATATAGGCTAATCAACCATACAAGATATGATTTTAAGTTTAACAGCCATCAATCTATCTATCAAACTATGACTTGTTCTGTGATCTCAAAGTTTCAAAGTGGTATGGATTGCGTTTGTCTCTGAAGATTCTGCAACTTTTGTTTCACACAAACTGACAAGGACAAATTGTTTGGAGGAATAATGATTTAGTGACCAACTTTTCTTTGGCTCTACCTGAAAGAAATCAGTGTAGACTAGGGATTATTGAACACCCTTTACCTGCATGCCACCGATATAATCCAGTCGCAAGTATTCGGTCTATTCAGTAAGTTTGCAATAGCGACATCTTCGATTTTCCTCTCCTGCATTAACCATGAAAGAGATTATTACCGACGCATGGACGCGACGTACTCTTTTGACTCCTGCTGATTCTACCGTCTAAAGCTTCTTCATGGCTGTTGTCAGATTTGTAAGAAAACGTGCATAATTGGTACTCGATCTCTCCATCCCGAAAAGGCTTTCTTCTAACTCTTCAAATTTGTCCTAAAAATATTTCATTTATACCTCTTTACATACTTTCAGTTTGCAAATCAAGACATTTTATTCTTTTAATACCTTTACCTACTTTTACCTATCACTTCGCGGTATACTCTCTTATCAAAAAAGACATTTAGTCTTTTATTCTTATTACTAATTTATCAACTTTAATTTATTTTAAAGGTGAAGTGTTTGTGGGATGAATGGTTCAGGATAATTGTCCATAAGCAGTTAGTTTAAGCGTACGCTTAACTAGTTAAGAACAGATCATTTGACATAAATATATCGAGGACAAAATTCCCTACTTATATGAAGTAGTTTCGATTTTGTCATTTTCACAGTCTGCAGCTGCTTGCTTGGAATGAATGCATAAGCAAAAATATAACAAGAAAGTTAATGCACAGTTTTTTTCCATGAAACTTACATATCATTGGCGACATCTCCACGAGACCACGGTTACCCTGAAAATGAATTAATCCACATACTATTACGTACGACATCATAAAGTTTGGCCATCATATAGCTCGTATTTGACACGCAATTAATTGTAATGTGCATGAGTGCTCAAGAGGATAACGGAGTGGCAGTATAAGCACAAAGCAAGGGATGGCAAGATATTTAGTAGGTAAACCACGGACCTAGAAAGGAACAACCACGTACCTACCTTCAGCACGAATAATCCTATGGTCCAACCAAAAGCCCTCTCTCACTCTCAAGTCTCAAACCTCTTTGCATCATCCATGACGGGAAGGGAGCAATGCCACATTTCTGAAAGTGCTCTCCATTGATCCAAGGACAGATGAAAGTACAAGTTATCATCTCAGTCAGTTCCATATTTGTAAGCCCAGGACACATGTTTATAGGTTGAATTCTTTCTTGAATCATTTTGCATGTAAATTTGTTGAAACTGGCTGTTTTCAGCAGTCTCGTACACATTAAAAGTCTTGGCAACACATGCGACAGAGTCCACTACTCCTGACAAAATACACAAATCTTTAAGCACATGTGCTAACTATTATTTGGTGCAGATAAACCCTGCATATCATCATTTGTTTTAGAATAATAATAGGAGCAGATCTCTTATGGAGAAGTATAGAAGCGCGCACATAGGCTTGCTTACAGTTCCTGCAGCCCTTGCAAAAGTATTGAAGTTACATGACACATTGTTTTTACAATTCATTTCACAAGCAGTAAAACAACAACCATAATCACCTAAGGCTTAAGCGTATTCAGGAAAAGAGAAAAGGTGTTTTCGTTCCTCACGCGGTAAAATGGATCAGGTAATTAAATAGTAACAGATAATGATCAAAGGCCATCATTCAGTGAATCATCTTGATCAAAAGGTATTTTAATCCTTCACGTGGTAAAAGAGCACGTTCTTAGGACTCTCATGCAGGCACATTTACCAAAACTTTTCTTATAAGTTCTTAACAAAAGGTGTTACAATTCAGTAGAATTTTTACCAAACAGACAAAGATGGCTGCATATGGGGACAAGAGGAAACAGTTAATATATTCAAGCACACTGTCATAGTTTTTAGTCACATATAGTTGTGCTACTGCTGTTGACTTGTCGTTGCTTATCTCGGCAAGTGTTCCTTGCAGGGATCCACAATCCGTAAAAGTTACAGTAATATTTTTTCTTTTGGCGAGGGAAGTTACAGCGACTATGTGAGTGATGTAATGGTGAATAGAACGATATGATAACTCATGACTAAATGAAATATGACAAAGCCATATCAACATGTCGCTCTATCAGCTTCTGTTCAAGCAGTTTCTGTCTTACAGTGATTCAGTTCAAACAGCTTGTTGGGACTTGGCACAGATCGGAGAAGGGCCTATCTGCATGCATGCTGACATATATATCGGGTACAAATCAATGATGTAGCCAACATTTTCTCCCAAAATGTCTTTTTGTCCTAACTACTCTAAGAATTGCCGAAATGCAACTATAAAAACGCTACTGCTCTCTAACATGTTAACTTGTGATAGCTCGATGATTACCAATTGGTTCCTGGCAATTTTCAGATAACCTGCAGTCGAACTGCACCAGGCCAGTATACATGCACAGTTTATCCCCTGAGGGGTAGAAACGCTACTGCTCTCTAACATGTTAACTTGTGATAGCCCGATGATTACCAATTGGTTCCTGGCAATTTTCAGATAACCTGCAGTCGAACTGCACCAGGCCAGTATACATGCACAGTTTATCCCCTGAGGGTTAGAAACACTATAATTCAGCCTATCCAGGCTTGTGCCGTGCATGCATCAACACAGCCAGCATGCATGTAGCCCACTATTTTGTCCTTTTGCATGCATGCTTCACATGTGAGGCTGGTGCATGCTGCTCTTACGCATGCATGCTATACTACATCCACAAAAAAATGCACTTTATCTTCACGTTACTCGCCATCGTATTCACGTCACTCTCTAATATGCCACCGTATTTTTATACGCACCATTCTTCGGCCCAAACATATCGCGTGACATCTTTAACCATTAGAACCTCAATTTCTCCGTGAACTTAGTGTCAAAACCTCAGTTCCTCCTGAACTTTAGTTCTAGTCTGTCATCAACCATATTCCGTCTCAAGAAACACCTGCACATAAATAAACACACGAAACTATGTACGAGCATAAGTCCACGACTTGACTTAAGATTAGTCAATGCAATAACACTTATGAAAAACATCTAATACATATTATTATGCTAATCACTTTGCAAGCCAATTTTAATATAAACTAATTTTTCATCACATGATTTCACATATTTGATATAAGTAATTTATTCAGAAATAGAAAACACTGCAATTAATAAAATACGGTTGTGGTGTAACACCCATAATTAATAAAATACTACAATTAATTATGAGGTTTCGGCCCAAAAGAGCCTATTAGCTGGTGCCCCACCATAACTTAGGGAGGCAGCCAACTCCCTCCATCCTCCCCACGCGCCGCCCCCTCTCGCTCTCCCATGTACATACGTTCCTCCTCCTCGCTCCTCTCCACCACAATCCACCTCCATAGATCTCTCACACCGATGATTGGATCAAGAATCAAAATAGAAAAACGGAACAAGGAGGAGGAGAGGAGCAACACTACCATATAAAACCCTATTAGTGACGAGTAATAACCTCTATTAGTGATGGACATATCTCCCGTTACTCTTATCACGTCAGTGAAACCAGATCATTAGTGACGAGTGTTCATCCATCACTAAAGGGTCACTCTTTATCAGTGATGGGCGACATTATACATCCGTCACTAAAGGGTCACCTGTCATGACCCTTTAGTGACGGGTCGTAATATGGCCCGTCACTAAAGCGTTAGTGACGGGTGATTACTATTGCCCGCCACTAATAGTATGGTCATTTTTTAAAAAATAATTATTTTTAGGCTGCATCCTGAATCGAAGCCAAGATTTGGCAGCCAATATCCAACATTCCAAAGCACGTCACAGAACACAGATAATTCATCATAGAAGTTTCATAACCAAATTAATATCACATATATTAACTTCTAACTCGTTATCTCGAAGAAATTGGCTAAAACAAAGTTCTGTAAGATTAACTTCTAAAATAATTTACACCACATACATAATTATCTCAATTGCACCATTATTGATGTTAAAATAAAAAGCGCATACTGTGTCAACTTCTAACACGTTATCTCAAAGAAATTGGCTAAAACAAGTGGTTATGTAGCACCGTCCATCCGTGGATTTATACATTGCAATTGGGACTGCTTCACTACCTGCTGTTGTCAGTTGAATCTAGGTGGTCTGCTGGTGTAGGCGAGGTGTGATGTACTTCTCATAATATTGCCTTGAAAAATATTATTACAATAAAATTTGTACAAAGCTAGTTAGACAAGGCCAAGTGCATATATGTAGATGTTTGTTTTTCTAACATGTGCAAAGAGCTTATCATCGACTTTTTATTGATGATCGAGTTATTTATTGTGCAGACATATAACTGGGTCTCAGAGGATAAACCTGCTGAAATGTCTTGCAGGAGAGCTTTTCTGAGATGTTTGCTTTTCTAACAAGTTACATCTGTATAATTGCCAAAATAATAGATATTCTTCAATTGGTCCATTTGGTCAGTGTTGCCCTCCCTAGATATCCGCTTCTCCTTTTTCTTCGCAGCATTGCTAAGACCCTCACCTGCTATTATAAAAAAGTCAGTAAGTACATAAACAAAATATGTATTTCTAGTACGTAATATGAGTTTGCTATAGATACCGCTATCACTGTCCTATACTTTTATGGCTCATGTAGTCTTCTCTTCGTTATAATTATTGAAAATAGTAGCCATACAAGATAGTGGGGGTCCCATTGTTAGTTTCATAAAGTCCCCTTCTACAAAGTCCTTTGTGGAGGCATAACCTACCTCCACATCTCGCAACCTCAACCATATTGGTGCACCCATCTCTTGTTGATATATCAAGGGTGTCACTAGCGTGAATGTTATGGTTAGCGTCAAAACTTTTTGTTAGAAACTACAATAGTGATCGAGATAATATCGCACCCTTTTGTTAGTTTTGTTACCACATAAATATGAATTTTTTTAAATAATACATTTTTTATTAAAAATTTCAAATCTAGTACGTGGATTTCAGAATTTGCAAAAATGGCTTTCTGTCGGGCTATGGTCTACCGATCTAGGCCGATCGGCCCTAGATCGACTGACCATCTGCTGATCTAGGCCGATTAGCCTAGATCGGTAGGATCTGGCTTTTGTCGACCGATGAAGCGTCGATCTAGGTCGATCAGCCCTAGATCAGCAGATGGTCTACCGATCTATGCCGATCGGTCTAGATCGACAGATGGTCTGCCGACATGTCGCCTTTATAAGTGGGGCCGAAGCCCCCCTCCCAGCCGCTAGCCTCATTCGCCCCCTTTCCTTGGAGCTCCAGGCTAGCCTCTCTTTCCCCTCTTTTCTCTTCTTTAGGTAGTTCTAGTTAGGATAGTTAGTTTAGCGTAGTTTAGTAGTAGATTAGGAGTGATTTAGAAGTAGATTAGGAGTATTTTAGGAGTAGTTTAGTAGTATTTAAGGGGTAACTTAGGAGTAGTTTAGTAGTATTTTAGGGGTAGTTTAATAGTACTTTAAGAGTATTTTGGTGGTACTTTTAGAGTAATTTAAACATAGTTTAGAAATAATTTAGGGATACTTTAGAGATAATTTAGAGGTACTTTAAACATACTTTAGAGATAATTTAGAGGTATTTTAGAGATAATTTAGAGGTACTTTAGAGATAATTTAGAGGTACTTTAGAGATAATTTAGAGGTAATTTAGGGGTACTTTAGAGATAATTTAGAGGCACTTTAAACATAATTTAGAGATAATTTAGGGGTACTTTAGAGATAATTTAGAGATACTAAACATAATTTAGAGATACTTAAGGGGAATTTTAAACATAGTTTCAAGATAATTAAGGAGTACTTTAACATATCTTATTCTGTGTAGCTTTCTTGCATGTGCTAGCCTGCTGACGTAAAACCCGATCGTGACTGCATCCACTGCTATTCCAAGTATTTTAACATATCTTACCCTGTTAGATTTTTTCCTTAGTTCAGACTTAATGTAGCGATACTTTGAACGTAATTTACATTTGTTGTACACATTGCTATAGAATGTTTTTCGGTACTTTGGATATAGCCTTTGTGCACGTAGTGATTTAATGATGTAAATTTATGTAATGTATCATTTGCATTATATTTTCGTTGCATGCTATGTTATTTTATATTTTGCGTTATTTTTATATAATATGTACAGTTAAATGTAGTTCTGTTTAGTTAATTCGCCTATTGCTAAATAAGTGGAATAGTACTATCGCGCTAGAAACGTAGTTATGTTTGTGGTATTGTTTGCTACTTAATTTAGCTCTGTTGGTGTAAACTTAATGTTTACAGGCATGTCGGATAGAACATCATTTATGATTTACTGTGGAGATGGACAAGTACTTATTGGTCATGATGGTGCTGACCTTAGTAGTTTTTAATATACCAAAAATAGTTTAAGTCGAGTGATGGAGCGTAGCATTGAGAGTGTTAAGCGGTGGTTGTATCATATTTTTCGATTGTATAGAGGTCAGTGCGAGTTGTATTTGTATGCCCGATGCAACCATGCGGCTAAAGGGTATTTTTGAGAGATAGTTCCTGTTACCTCGACCGCCATGTGGAGAGGGTATGTCAGAAAGGCGCTAGAGCAAGGTTGGGAATGGAATTTTCTTATCTATTTTACTCCTCTTGCCTTTCCTACTCTAGGCCCAGCAGCTAACCAAGTTGCTGAGTATGGAGTATAATTTGAGGTCGGCCAGAGTAGCCAAGTCTAGGAGGTGATCCTCGAGACGGATGTAGTGCCACATTCTGGGGATGCTCCCTTGTCTACGACACCTATGGTTGCTGAAGGGCAAGCTGATGAAGGAGAGGACATAGAGGCTATACCTAACTTGCTAGAGAGAGAGAGGACCAAGACTTCAAGGAAGCAGTCGAGCAGGGTATCAACGACAACTCAGATAAAGAAGACGAAGCAGGAGATGGCAACAATGACAACGAAGACAAAGACACTGTGATTCCCAACCAGTGACAAGCACAAGATTATGGTGCTCTTGCTATTAATGAGGGCTACGGCACTCGTTGGGAGTATGGACAGAACGAGGTCCAGAAGGATGCGGTGTATCCTACGAAAGGAACAGTTCAAGATGCCGTGAAAGCATAGACATTGTCACTCCGGTAGTCATTTCGGGTCAAGAAGTCAAACCACACAATGTATGACGTTGTGTGCGAGAGGGATGATTGCCCATGGAGAATCCGTGCACATCAACCAAAGTGGAGAATTCATTGGGTATGCTCAATTATTATCGAGCATACCTGCGTGGTCGATACAGCTGTAAACAGGTACAAGAATCTAAGTGCCAACTATATTACAGGGGTGATGTATTATGAGATTGTTGAGAATCTCAGTTATGAGCCCTAAGCCTTAATACTTGTTATAGAGAAAATGTTTCAGTACACAATCAACTATTTTAAGGCATGGAGGGCTAAATAGAAGGCGTTCAAAATGAGGTTCGGTACATTCGAGGACTCATATGATAACCTACCTCTCTGTCTGGACGTGGTGAAGAGGCGCAACCCTAGCACATACCACTCATTCGAAGAGAAGGATGTGGTATTCCTGGAGGGTGCTAAGATTCTACATCGAACTTTCTTTACACTCAGTGCTTGCATCTGGGCTTTCCAGTATTGCCGTCCCATTCCTTGTGTAGATGGCACATTCCTAACTGGGAAGTACAGAGGTCAGATATTGACCGCTATTGATGTTGACGGCAACAACCAGGCTGTGCTAATTGCCTTTGCCTTCGTGAAAAGTGAGAACTACGAAAGTTGGTTGTGGTTCTTACGGCACCTGAACATTGGGGTTTTTTTCAGGGCAGGCCAAATGTTTGTGTGTTGCATGACCGACATGCGAGACTAATAAAGGCAGTCCAACATATAAAGTATGATTCAGATAAGCCATATCCTTGGAAGGATATTCAGCCATATCCAACATATAAAGTATAAAGTATGATCGGTCTAGATCGGCAGACCATAGCCCGATAGAAGGCTATTTTTGTAAATTCTAAAATCTGCATACTGGATTTAAAATTTTTAATAAAAAATGTATTATTTTTTTAAAAATTCCATAAATAGAATATGCAATGTATAATGTATAAACCTAGTGACGCTCGTGGACATAATAATTGATTTTCAGAAGGTAATACTTAGGAATATAAGTCGGTACCTATATTATTGGCATGGATTACTACAACTAAACATTGCACTAGCTGTATGGGACAGCAAAAAAGTACAATAATATCGTATGGGCCTGCCTACTGCTAGAAGCACGCTATCTAGTAGAAGTGCACTGTTGATTACTTGGGAGGCTTGCCATGTTCCTAATTCATGTTATATTTAACAACAATGAAAAAAGTACAATAATAGTTGTGTAAACCACGAGATAAAAACACGGATTACTCTTAGATGTCGTGCTACCAACTAAATGGCCTCCTCGCCACTAGGCTATATTTCAATTCATAGTTGTGTGTGACAACTAATTAATTAAATCTTACCCCTAAAGAATATTGAAGAAAAAAGCAACGTAAAGAATCAAATTACTATATAAAAGTGAGCACATAATATAAGATCATTGCATGAACAAAATATAGGAACAATAATAGTAGCACGTAATATAACATCATTGCATAAATAAACTTATCAAAACGAAAAAGAGAGCCTAATTGTCACACACATCTTCATACTAATAGCCTTCTCTTCATTGAGCACATAATGTAAGATCATTGCATAAACAAAATATAGGAATAATAATAGTAGCACGTAATGTAACATCATTGCATAAATAAACTTGTCAAAATAAAAAAAGCGCCTAACTGTCACACACATTCTCATACTAATTGCCTTCTCTTCATTGAGTGAATAGAAAAACATATTCAAAAATTAAGTATCCACATATTCATAAACTCATAAATTAATAAGTTACAAACCCTAGCCACGACAGAGGAGGAGGAGATGCACGATGAGGCGACGGTGAGGAGGGCTGTGATGAAATTGTGCCCAAGAGAATTCTGGGAGAACCGGAAGTTCTGGCCTAGGGACGAAAGTTTCGGGTTCTGGAGCATCCGGAAGTTCCGGTTAGACCAGAAGTTTCGGGCCAGCCCCAGTTTTGGTTTTCTGGAGGAGCCAAAAGTTCCGGTTGGACCGGATGTTCTAGGCGTACTTGGATGAACCGGAAGTTCCGGGTCGAAATAAATTCGATACAGAAGGTTATTTTTGGAAGTTTCGGTTAGAACCGGAAGTTCTAGTCCAAACGAACAGATTAGATCTGTTGGGTTTTAATATAGATTAAAGGCCCGTGACAGGGCACTATATAAAGAGAGGAGGGGCTAGCTCAAAAAGGTTGCTATTGTTGCTCCTGGTTGAGAACCCTAGCCATCACCTCTCTTCTCTCCTCGATTGCAAGTGTTGTGATCAATCTCTTAGATCTCGTGAGTGGTGCTAACACGTCGGCGCGAGGTAATCCTGTCTCCGGACGTGTGGATACCGTGGAGGCACTACTCCAATAGTGGTGCTCGTCTTCTTCCTCCCGTGGAGACCGCTGGATCATCGACGAACGGACGAAAACGTGAGGAGTAGCTCGAGGACGTGCTTCATCGACTCTACTTCCGCTGCCCGAGCGTGTCTCGTGGCTTAAGGTAACAATCCATGATCCCATTACAGGCATGGTTCCTGGGCTAATGGGGTAAATTTTTGAAATTAAGCGCTAGCATAGCCTCCCCATAACCCAACGGTCGTATCAGTGCCTACGTGCGTAGTGTTCGATCTGGATCGATCACATATGGTGATATGTGGTGGAAATAGATTGGATCTATTGTTTTTGTCGTCGTATTTTCCGAAGTTCCGGTTGGACCGAAAGTTCCGGGCCGAAATAATTTTCGATATAGAATGTTATTTTCCGAAGTTCCGGTTGGACCAGAAGTTTCATGTCCGGAAGTTTTGGTTGGACCGGAAGTTCCGGACAGAAATAAATTCCATATAGAAGGTTATTTTCGGAAGTTTTGGGTGTGACTCGAAACTTCTGGGCCAAAATAAATTCGAGTCAGAAGGTTAATTTTGGAAGTTCCGGCCCTTAGCCAGAAGTTCCGGGCCCTTCGACTGGAAGTTCTGGGCCTCTGAGCCAGAAGTTTCGGGCTTGGTTTAGTCACGTCTAGATTCCGCCTAACTCGTTTTTGCAGGGAATGTTGTGACTGGTATGGCCTTGCATAGTATATGATTCTCGCTTGTAATTAACATAGCCTGCATGTCATGGTTGATTACAGCCCAAGACTATTCAAATATTGTATGACCTGTGTGTCGACATGTGATGCTTCTGCTCATATAATTAATATAGTGCTATTAGGTGTAATAGACTGATACAAGTTCATGGAGGCCTGAAGCGTGATGACCCGAAGGACTGGAACCATGGAAATGGAAATCACCATGTGAAGAGCACCATACTATGTTACTGTTAATATGATTGACTATGATGCTTACTTTTGTTCCTGTCATACTAATCTTTCATGTTTCGTGTGCGGTAGGCATCATTACCATGTTAGAATAGTTTTCCTCAGAAAATTAAGTATTGATGCTCTTTCCGATAACTGCATCTACTAGGGCTCTCAATCATTGATGGTGGGTTTGCCAAAGCAGAGTGTCATCTTTTATCTCGACCAGTTAGGGTGGATGTCAGACAACCACATGTATAATATTGGTTTGCTTAATAAAGCTATCAAAACGGTTTTGTGCTTTGGGGCATGGAGTTGGGAGTCGAGCATTGGATGCTACTCCAACGAACAAGAGTCACATAGAGATGTGATTAGCAAAGTGTTGCTTACCTATGTCACTAATCTTCTAGCAGTGATGCCAAAGCTCACTAGGAGTTAGATAAATATGGATCTTGTCCCACAATGTGTCGTTAGAGGGAAAACGATCATTTTACATATTATGGTACATCTTTTATTTGATAGAAGATTAACATAGCATAGTGCTGAACCTTGCATTGTTGTTGTAGATCATGGCACCTACTGCAAAGAACACTTCCATTTTTAATTTGTGATTGATTCTTTGTGGAACAAACTTTATTGATTAGTATAGAAGTTTGAGAATAGTTCTCAAACAAGAGAAAAAGGAATATATTCTAGAGGAGCCCCATCCTGATGAACCAGCTAATAATGCATCTATAGCTGATCGGAGGGCTTATGAGAAGCTCACCAATGATTCGCTCGATGTTAGCTATCTCATACATGCCAGTATGTCCTCTGAGCTTCAGAAGCAAGATGAGAATAGGGATGCCCATAATATGATTATGGGACTCCGAGGCACGTTTGAGAACCAAGCTCGGGCTGAGAGGTACGGTACCTCAAAGTTCTTGTTTGTGTATAGAACTGGTCATTGGCAAAGAAACTGTAAGTTGTACTTGGAAGAACTCAAGAAAAAGAAGGGATGTGTGACTTTCGCTTCTACTTCAAGTATAAATGTTATTGAAATTAATCTTGCCACTCGTCCAAGTGATTCATGGGTATTTGATATCGGATCAATGATTCACACTTGCAAGTCGTTGCAGGGATTGAATAGACAAGGAAGTGTGCGAGAGGTGAATTGGATGTTCGCGTCGGCAATGGTGCAAAAGTTGCTACGTTGGCCATCGGCGTCTATTCTTTGTCGCTACCCTCAGGATTAGTTTTGGAACTAAATAATAATTATTTTATTCCCGCCTTGAGCAGAAACATTATCTTTTTTTCATGTTTAGAGGAAGACGGTTTTGATTTCGTAATAAAGAACAAGTGTTGTTCGATATTTTTGAATGGTATGCTCTATGGTGTTTGTCCATTGTTAAATGGCTTATATTTTCTGAATCTTGAGAATACACATGTTTATAACATTAATACGAAGAAACTTCGACTCAATGATTTGAATCCTACCTATGTCTGGCATTATCGTTTGGGTCATATAAATGAGAAGCGCATGCAGAAGCTCCAGAGAGATGGGCTTTTGGAGTCATTTGATTTTGAATAGTTTGACACATGTGAGTCTTGTTTACTTGGCAAGATAACTAAGGTGCCTTTCACTGATCAAAGTGAGAGGGCAAATAAATTGTTGGCCATTGTACATACTGATGTATGTGGACCAATGAGTTCTATAGCTAGAGGTGGATTTCAGTACCTCATAACTTTTACCGACGACTTTAGTAGATATGGTCACATCTATTTAATGAGGCATAAGTCAAAATCCTTTGAAAAGTTCAAAGAGTTCCAAAATGAGGTACAAAATCATACAGGCAAGACGATTAAATTTCTACGATCGGATCGTGGAGGTGAATATTTGAGCCATGAGTTTAATGACCATCTGAAGCAGTGTGGAATTGTTCCGCAGTTGACTCCACCTGGCACGCTCCAATGGAATGGGGTGTCCGAGTGGAGGAACCAAACTTTGTTAGACATGGTCCGATCGATGATGAGTCAAACTGATTTTCCATTGTCTTTCTGGGGATTCGCTTTAGAAACTGCTGCTTTCATACTAAACAGAGTTCCATCTAAATCTGTAGAGAGGATACCATATGAGATATCGACTGGGAAGCGTCCCGGGTTGTCTTTTCTAAATATCTGGGGTTGTGAGACCTATGTAAAGCGTTTGACGTCTGATAAGCTCACTCCCAAATCTGATAAATGCTTCTTTGTGGGATATCCTAGGAAAACCAAAGGATATTACCTTGATAACCGGAAAGAAGGCAAAGTGTTTGTTGCCTAGAATGGTGTTTTTTTAGAAAGAGTTTCTCTCGAAAAGGGTTAGTGGGAGCACGGTGCAACTCGAAGAGGTTTGAGAACCACTAGAAAGTGTTTCAGCTCCTACTAAACCACAACTCGACATGCAAGATGTTGCAGAGTCTGTTGTCGAGATAGCAGCCCCACGTCGCCCGGAGAGGTTGAGTCGTGCGCCCGAGCGGTTTGTGTTTTTAACCACTGGGCAGCGCAACGTATTATTATTAGGCAATGATGAACGTAAGACCTACTCGGAAGCGGTGATGGGACCAGACTCTGAGAAATGGCTTGGAGCCATAAGATCCGAGTTAGAATCCATGCGAGATAATCAAGTTTAGAACTTAGTCGATCCACCTGATGGTATAAAACTATCGAGTGTAAATGGATTTTTAAGAAAAAGTAGACGTTGATGGAAATGTTCACATCTATAAAGCATGATTGGTGGCGAAAGGTTTCAGGCAAATTCAAGGTGTTGATTATGGCGAAACGTTTTCGCCCGTCGCTATGCTAAAGTTTATCCGGATCATCCTAGCAATTGCCGCATTTTATGACTATGAGATATGGCAAATGGATGTCAAGACGGCTTTATTTAATTGAAACCTAAGTGAGGATGTGTACATGACACAGCCTAAAGGTCTTGATGATCCAGAGAATGCTGAAAATGTTTGCAAGCTGCAAAGGTCTATTTATGGGCTAAAGCAGGCTTCTCGGAGTTGTAACCTTCGTTTTGATGAGGTAGTCAAAGGGTTTGGCTTCATCAAGAACGAAGAAGAGCCTTGTGTTTACAAGAAGGCTAGTGGAAGCTCACTTGTATTTCTTGTCTTATACGTAGATGACATATTGTTGATCGGGAATGATATTCCTATGCTAGATGCTGTCAAGTCTTCGTTGAGAAAAAGTTTCTCAATAAAAGATCTTGAAGAGGAAGCATATATTTTAGGCATAAAGATATATAAAGATAGATCGAGAAGGCTAATTGGATTAAGCCAAAGTATGTACATTGACAAGGTATTAAACGGTTCAATATGCAGAATTTCAAGAAATATTTTCTGCCAATGTCACATGGTATTTCTCTCAGCAAGAGTCAGTGTTCTTTGACACCTGATGAGCTGGAGAGGATGAGTACGATCCCGTATGCCTCCACAATTGGATCCATCATGTATGCCATGCTTTATGCACGCCTAGATATTTCTTATGCTCTAAGTGTTACGAGCAGATATCAGTCAAATCTGGATGAAAGTCACTGGACGGTAGTAAAGAGTATCCTTAAGTACTTGAGAAGAACTGAGGATATGTTCTTGGTCTATGGAGGCGTGGAGGAGCTCGTTGTAAATGGTTACACCAATGCTAGCTTCCAAACTAACAAGGATGATTCGTGTTCTGCCTCAATGGAGGTGCAGTGAGTTGGAAGAGTTCTAAGCAAGAAGCGGCTGTAGATTCAACAACTATGGCCAAGTATATTGTAGCTTCTGAAGCTGCGAAGGAGACAGTTTAGATCAGAAAGTTTGTTTCTGAGCTAGGTGTTGTCTCTAGTGCGTCCAGTATAGTGGACCTCTATTGTGATATTAGTGGTGCCATTGCGCAAGCCAAGGAGCCTAGGTCGCACCAGAAGTCCAAGCACATACTGCGGCGCTATCACCTGATCCGTGAGATTATAGATTGAGGTAATACGAAGATATGCAAGGTGCACACGGATTTGAATATAGCCGATCCATTGACGAAGCCTCTCTCACAGCCCAAGCATGAGGCGCACTTGAGCTCTATGGGTATTAGATACTTGCGTGAGTGAGTCCAATGTATGTGAGAGAAAGTGTCTTGTTTATGCTAGTATACATTTAGATAATTGGTTATCTTGTTCCTTAAAATAAATATCTTTTACATTGATCAACAAGTGTGTGACTTGTTTGTAAAACTTTTTGTGTTACGATGTTATTCTAAACGATCCCTAATCTCATATCGTCATGTGGGACAATGATGATTTATAGATTAACATATCTGTCTGATTGATGATCAAGTTTTGCAGATCATAGACATGGAGATGTCAAATCAGTGATGTGGACTCATGTTAGTGAACATGGAGTTGGATAGACCCACTTTGAGATACTGCTGGGATTGTTATTTTATATGTGCCATCAGTTGTCATCTCAAATGGTGTACCTGTAGAATCCTTAGACCTGAGATCATCATTGATTCTAGAATATGTAGTAGCACACTCAGGGGCTTCCAAATGCTATTCTGTAACAGGGTAGTTATAAAGGTTGCTTTTGGGTGTGTCACGAAATATGTCATGGGATGTGAGCAGTCAAGATGGAATTTACCCCTCCTACATAACGAGAGAGACGTCTTTGGGCCCCTCGAGGTAGTCAGATTGGAAAGTGTATGGCCATGCCACTATGATCAAAGAGTTGATCATAATTGAATCCACTACTTGATCGAGTGAAGTGTCGAGCTGTCAACAAGGGTGGCACGAATCTCGCCTTAAGCTTGACTGATGTTGTGTGGTAAAGGGATTGGTGCGTGTGTATATCAAGGTTAAGAAAGTATGATTTTGACTTTGTATGTTTTCGGGGTCAATATGTGCTACTAGGTACCGCTATTGATCGGCGATCCGGAAAGGGTTTCCAGGTAGCGGCCATTTGCATATGAACCTATCGGGTCGCACGTTTAAGGGGATTGGATTTTAAAGCTTGCAAGAATTAGCTCTTGTGCAAGTGGGAGATTGATGGAATTGTGCCCAAGAGAATTCTGGGGGAACCGAAAGTTCTGGCCTAGGGCTGAAAGTTCCGGGTTCTGGGGCATCCAAAAGTTCCGGTTAGACCGGAAGTTTTGGGCTAGCCCCAATTTTGGTTTTCTAGAGGAGCCGAAAGTTCTGGGCTTACCTGGATGAACCGGAAGTTTCGGTTAGATCGAAAGTTCCGGGTCAAAATAAATTCAATACAGAAGGTTATTTTCGGAAGTTCCGGTTAGAACCGAAAGTTCCGGTCCAGACGAACAGATTAGATCTGTTGGGTTTTAATACAGATTAAAGGCCCATGACAGGGCACTATATAAAGAGAGGAGGGGCTAGCACGAAAAGGCTACTGCTGTTGCTCCTGGTTGAGAACCCTAGCCTACACCTCTCTTCTCTCCTCGATTGCAAGTGTTGTGATCGATCTCCCGGATCTCGCGAGTGGTGCTAGCACGCCAGCGTGAGGTGATCCTTTCCCCGGACGTGTGGATACCGTGGAGGCACTACTCCAATAGTGGTGCTCGTCTTCTTCCTCCCGTGGAGATCGCTGGATCATCGACGAACGGACGGAAACGTGAGGAGCAGCTCGTGGACGCGTTTCATCGACTCTACTTCCACTGCCTGAGCGCATCTCATTGCTTGAGGTAACGATTCATGATCCCATTACATGCATGGTTCCTGGGCTAACGGGGTAAATTTTTGAAATTAAGCGCTAGCGTAGCCTCCCTATAACCCCACAGGTTGGTGGCGACGAGGAGGGTTGGTGGCGACGCGGTTGCCACACGTGATAGAATAGAGGGCACGAGGGAACGAAGATCGTGAGGGAATGGAGGCCGTGATAGAATAGAGGACGTGACGGCAGAGGAGCTAGCACAACGAAGCGTGGCCGCTAGGGTTTAGGGTTCTACACGATATAAAAGTGTGGCCAGTTCTGTTGGCCCCGCCTTTTTATACACAAGAGGCACCAATAGTGACGAGTGGTAATTATCGTCCGTCACTAGTTCTTCGACCTATTAGGGACGGGTCATAATGTGACCCGTCGCTAATAGGGGTGCCCCCTCTTTAGTGATGGGCTATATTACGATCCGTCACTAATAAGGCAGCACTACTGACACATGAATAATAGTTTGTCACTAAAAGTATATTACTGACGCGCATCATTGTTCTGTTAGTAAAGCTTAGTAACTAAAGACTGTTTTTGTGGTAGTGCAAGGCGAGGTGCTAGATCGGTGTTTTCCACCATTTTTCTTGCAGGATATCTAAGGAAACCCTAGGTAAGACTTGATCCCTCTTGTAGCACGTGTTTAATGGTGATTTTGACGCCCTAAGCTATGGATTAGAGAAGGGGTTTGGGTGTTGATTTTCGGATTAGGCGCTTACTGTGCAGTCAAATTTCTAGTGTTTTTGTATTTCGATGATTAGTCAGTCAAAACGATTTTTCCTATAAAAACACATAACTATAAAGTTGTAGATATCGTTGTTACCTATCAGCTGGTAAAAATGTTGTAATTTTTGGATGGCTAAAACTCAAGATATATCAGTTAAGCTATGTACTGTCTGAACTTCTGGGTAGATTCAGAAGGCCATTTTCAAGTACAAATTAGAGAATCGAAATCTCAGAATTAAATTATGGATTCACCATGAAAGTTATAGTTTTTGTTCTGTAGATTCTTAAAATATACCTATTTATAGTCATAACCTTTGTAGATTTAAAGATATAAAAAAGGGAAGCAGCATTGCTGCTGTTTATCAATGTTATGTGTTATCTTTTTGTTGTTTGATAGATTAGGGTGTAGGATCGCGTCGTTTTGTGTTCATACATGTTTGATGGTGAAAGTTGCCTAGAGGGGGGGTGAATAGGCGATCTGAAAATTTCTCACGAAAAACCGTCAGTTTGAGATTTCCTAGGCCCCGATGTTTCGGGTGAATCCGGATGTTTCGGGCTCCGGAAGAAATGTTGAAAGTTCTGGGGTCCGGAAGTTCCGTGTTGATCTAGAAATTCTGGGCATACCAAAAAATCAACAAACAACTATAAAATTTAATCTAGCTAACAATCTAAATAAATACAAATATAAGCAAGATTGTTAACTACAACTTTTACACAGAAATATGTTCAGCAAGCTAGCTAGCAAGTAGATCAAGCAATATGAAAATATGAGCTAGCAAAAACACGATAAACACAATGAGTTATTTCCGAGAGTTTGGATCCGTCGATCTTACGTCTCCATTGAGGGGCCCCAAAAGACCGACTCTCTTTCAACCCTATTCCTCACCAAGCACTAACCAAAGTCAAGCTTAGATTTCGACTAGTTACCTTGTCAAAGCCGAGGTAGAGCTTGTACAAATTTTACCGGGCACACCATAATCGCTTTGGGTGCTCAAGATTTATCAAGAAAATCAATGAACTCAACCACACAAAATCTTTCAAAAAGATGGAGCAAGAAGATTGCTAGAAGATTTGTGTTGCACTCTCAAATAGAATCTCAAAGATTAGCACAAGATCTAGCTTAGAGAGAGTGAGGGTGTGTTTTGGAATGAAGCTCAAGAGTTCTGTTGGGTCCAAATAGGGTGAGGTGGTATTTATACCCCTCACTCAAAAAGTGACCGTTTGGAAGATATTTTATAACTGTTCATCTAGAAGTTTTGGATCAATCCAGATATTTTGGGGTTCAAAACCCGGATGTTCCGGATCAGTCCGGAAGTTCCGGACTGAAAAATAAATCCAAACAGAACCACATTTTTGGATAATCCATGCTATGCCAGAAGTTCGGGGCCTCAAAAATAATTCTATACAGAACGATAATTTTAGAACTTCCGGAGTAAACTAGAAGTTTCAGACTGAACTAGAAGTTATAGGAATAAAAACATGTCGGTACAGAACCATAATTTCGGAAGTTCTAGCCTAACCGAAAGTTCTGGGCCATTAAAAACTCAGAAATAGAACTGAATTTTTGGAAGTTTCAGACTGAACCGAAAGTTCTAGGTATGCTGGAAAATTCTGAAATGAGTTTGAACAAGCCCAAAAAGCTTTCAAAAAAGTTTTTTTTCGATCACAAGGTTTTGGAACAACTTTCAATGTATCCCTCTTAATAGTACGGCGGTCCTAGACTCAAATTCATATGTAAATTATCATTTGCGCATTTGAGCCTATTTTTGACTAAATAGAGCTTCTCTCTAAATTTGTTTCAATTTTAACGTCGTTTTTCCTGAAATATCTACATACATCTATACAATACGATTAGTAGCTTTTCATCACTATTGTCATTAATACACCAAAATTAATTAGGGGTCTAGATGCGTCAAGATACACTTTCAATCTTTCCCTTTTTGGTGATTGATGACAACATGATCAAAGAAGATATACAAATTATATAAGAGATGAAAATTTGACATTATAGCTCCCCCTAAATGCATGCAACAGTTTAACATCAACAAATATAGCACATATTGCATTTAGGGCATCAGAAGTTCACATATTATAGAATTTCACAATATAAGCAAAATGAACTTAATTATACATTAAAACTTAAGGCATCCATATTATTCATTACATCCATGTCATACATAAAAGATAATGCGATAAAAACATATTACAACCCAAATTGTTCATGACATAGATACAACTTTGGAATCAAAAGATAGATAGCTAAACTACGACAGGACGACTTCTTTGACATATTTCTTCCCCTTTGGAATCAAAGACACCAAAAAGAGAGAAACAGCCGAACGGCTCACTCGGAGTCATCCTCACTCTCCTTCTCCTTGTCCCTCTCCTCCTCCTCAATGTCGTCAGAAGATGACAATGGCTGTTGAGGGGGCTGCTGCAGGGATCCTGAGTACCCTGCTCCGAAGTAGTACGAGTAGGGGCTGGTACAGTCGGCTAATAAGGAGGGGTCAGAGTCCTCAGGAGCAGGCAAGGGCTCCAAGGATGGAAGCCCTGAACACTAGAGAAGTGCATTGACTGCCCTATCTCTCCTTTCATCCATTTCCCTTTGCCTCTATTATGCCATGGTGAGGTTTCGGCACATCTTGAACACAGCAGACATCATCCTCTTCATTGGAGAAGAAGAGGGGTTGGACTGGCGCTCGCTCCTATAGGTAGGAGGAGCACGCCTGAAGCCACTAGGACCTAAAGCTATAGGAGGAGCTGCTGAAGAGGGCTGAATAGGCTGCCTAGGAGCTAGAGTCTTTGGCACCAGGGGAGTGAAGCCTCGATGCTCCACCTCATGGACCATCCGAAGTTGGGTGACTCGGTCAATCACTAGCTGTATGTATGGAGCATACACACAGCTCTTCCCCGGTGAAACTGAGCTGTTGTAGATCTCACTCCACAAGAAGTGCGCCACACTGAAAGAAGGCCTGTCCTCCATCATAATGCTCAATAGGTTTCTTGCATTATGAAGCAGTGAGGTGGCATCTCCAATCTTTGGCAGCAAAGTCTTCCTAAACATGTTTTTGAGGACCTCAAAGAAAGGCTGGAGGCCCTTGGTCGAGCTAGCCATGTTGCCAGGCTCATAAAAATATGGAGTGTGGTCTGTTGCCTAGAGTGATTCTTGATCCAGGCGGTAATGGTTGAGATCATCCGCCCTGAGACCAAGAATGATAGCAAAGTCTAGCAGGAACACCTTAAACTCATTTCCCTCTATCATCCAGTGAAAGAAAGGCACATCATCATCAATTGTCTAAAAAAGAGTTTAGTAGAATTGGCAGATGGCTTCCTCACACTAGTCTTGCTTCACCTCCAAGATCCCATAGAGATTCTTCGCCCAGCAAGCACAGATCACTTGGTTGAAGATAGGAGAATTCTTCTTCTTTAGTGTTGCCCAATTGATCCATTTCATCTCAATCACAGGCGACCTCTTAGGGAGCATCACACTCTTGTAGAAATCTTATTGAAATCCAGAGTAGAATCTATAATCAGATGCATCCCACTCAAAGATCCTGGGATCTTGGTTCCTCTCTTTTCCCGCCCTAGAGGAATGCCAAAGATAATCTACCTAGGTTCTTGGAGTAAACCGAGGACCTCTGTAGGGAGCTTCAACCACCTACTTCCTCTTTAGTGTAAGAATGCCACCACTAGGGTTTGATGACCCCGTCGGGACACCCTTTCCCTTCGCTTCTCTGCTCGAGCTCAGTCTTGGGTGAGTAGAGGACTAGATCCCGTTTGGGAGTTAGCTAGATCCCTAGATGGTGACCTCTCGATGCAGTCCTCTTGACCCACCTCCTTGTGGATGAAGGTGACCCTCCCGACACATGTGATAGTGTCGGGGAGCCACTCCCATCATCGGAGTCATTTTGGGGATCATGACGGGCCTTATTTCGCCTTCCATTAGTCATGATGATCACTACAACGATAGAAGGAATAAATCAAGGACTAAATTTTAGAATGCATCCTAACCCAGAACTTCTGGTTTCATCCGGAACTTCCAGGACCTAGAACTTCCGAATTGGTTCGAAACTTCTGGGCTCCATAGAATCTTAACCTTACGATCTTGAAAATGTATCTAGGATACATCTAAATAAGTCTACTGGGAGCATCTTTAGCTAGTTAGTTTTGAAGATTAACTGCTAACTAGAGGAATTTCACCAATCTAGGTCAAGGATGAAGATACCTCTAAAATAGAGGAAATTGGCTAAACGAAGGATGGTTTGGCGCTCCCGGAAGGGTCCTTGACTCCCCCTCAAGAGCTCCCATGATTCCCTCAATTGGATTTGAGGAATAGCCAGAGGAACCAAAGGTTGAGAGTGGGGGAACCGAGTGGAGAAAATAGAGAAGTAGAGATGTGGGCTCGGCTGGGCTGCTTATATAGTCCATCTTGGAACTTCCGGTTGGAGCTAGAACTTCCAAAAGCACTAGAAACTCAAAATAAACCCTAGGTCTAGAACTTCGGGTTTAGAAGGAACTTTTGGGCCCTCCAGAACTCACTACTAACTTAGAATTCAAGGAGGATACATGCCATGAACTTTCTGACTTAGCAATAATATTTCACCACAAGCATGTTAAGGCATGTATAAGCATAAATTCATCATGGTATTGACACCAGAAATTGGACCGACGCACCATTGGCGTGACAAACCAAGTGGCTGGGCCGATGGGCCGCCGATAGAAGCTTAATGGGTGAAGACGGGCTGCGCGTGACATGGGCCAATGTTTTCATGATGTTTATCATTTAGTTAGTGAATAATTAGAGTCAGTTAAGATTCTGTATTATCCATAGATAGCATGTCTACCAAGCTATAAATAGGTAAGCCTGGGGCCATTGTAAAGAGAGTTCACACACACAATCAATCAACTCTTCGTCGCATCGTCAACTCTAGGTATGTAGCATTAGGGTGATTTTCCACCGAGATTAGGCTGCATCGGTTGGATCTGACCTCTAATCATGACGGGGATAGCCTATTTGGTAGACTAATTAATCTGTTCATGGCTTTCTCGGTTGAGTCTGATACTATGATTAGGTTGAGTAGGTCTGCTAGTTATTGGTTGAACGCATTGATTCGCTTTTTCATAATGTGCTTTGTTGCTCGAGTTCATGTGTTTGCCAATCACGTCGAGTTAGTAGGTTGTTTCAGATTAGATCGTATGCTGATCGTCAAACATGATGCTGTCTCGTTGAGTTCGATCCATGTTGTTGGAAGAAACACATACGAGTTGGTTTGATTTAATCTATTGGCCCGACGTTCATTGGAGTCTTAGCCAATAGATTATCTATTATCTGATGGATAGGTTTGATTCCATTCATGGTGGTTCTGATACGATATCTTTACACTGCATCAATTTAGTTCGAACTATAGAGATCGACATGGCAGAATGCTAGTACCTAGGCCGATTGTCAGAGTTTATTGTATTTTATATGCTTTACATGATGGATCATAGTTTTTATAAGTGCAATCGAAGCCGATGCCGATGGGCTATCACCGATAGCGTTAGGACATCTAGAGTTAAGCAGACTCTCTCAGGCCTTCAAGTATGAAGGTGCAATAATCCCGGTGTGATTTTTGCGTCAACACATGGCAAGGCATGTATAAAGATAAATAAAACATGGCATTGCTCATAATAATGAAAGTGAAGTTTTTGCATATTTATTTCAAATTTAGCCCAATACATAAGAAAGAAGGCAATTAGTTTACATTTCTATTTTCAATATGGACACTTCACTATGCAATGTTATCAAGCAATGTTTCGAGAATCAAGGATATTTAGCTCCTTTCTTAACTCACAAAACCGTTGCTCATCTAGATGTTTGGTAAATATATCGGTGAGTTGTTTTTCGCTTCTCATATGGCTTAGGCTTATATCTCCCTTAATCTCGTGATCTCTCAAGAAATGGTGGCGAATGTCAATATGCTTGGTTCTTGAGTGTTGGATAGGGTTGTTGGCTATTTTGATGACACTCTCATTATGACATAGGAGTGGGATTTTGGTGACATTGTGTTCAAAGTCTTTCAAGGTTTGTTTTATTCAAAGGAGTTGAGCACAATAACTACTGACTGCTACATATTTGGCTTTGGCGGTGGATAAAGCAACTGCATTTTGTTTCTTGAAAGACCATGAAACAAGAGATCTTCTAAGGAATTAGCATATTCCGGTGGTGCTTTTTCTATCCACTTTGCAAACGGCATAATCGGAGTCCGAATAGCCAATTAGATCAAATGTTGAGCCATTTGGGTACCAAAGCCCTAGGTTTGGAGTGTGAACCAAATATCTCAAGATTCTCTTAACGACAACCAAATGTATGTCTTTTGGTGCGGTTTGAAATCTTGCGCACATATAAATACTAAGCATTATATCTGGCCTAAATGCACATAAATACAATAAGGAACCTATCATAGACTGGTATACCTTTTGGTCGACGTCAGTTCCCTCTTGATTTAGGTCAAGATGGCCATTGGTTTGCATGGGGGTCTTGATGGGCTTGGCACTTTTTATTTCAAACTTCTTTAGTATATCCTTAATTTACTTTGTTTAACAAATGAAGGAGCCTTCTTTGAGTTACTTGATTTGAAATCACCAAAAGAACTTCAACTCACCCATCATTGATATCTCAAACCTCTTACTTATAATCCTACTAAACTCTTCACAAAAATCTTTAACAGTAGAACTAAATATAATATCATTGACATATATTTTGCAAACAAAGAAATCATTATTGAAGCTCTTAATAAAGAGAGTAGGATCGGCTTTGCCTATTTCAAAGCCTTTCTTAAGAAGAAAATCTCTAAGGCATTCATACCATGCTCTAGGAGCTTGCTTAAGTCCATAGAGCGTCTTTTGGAGCTTGAACACGTAGTTGGGGTACTTGGGATCTTCAAAGCCAAGTGGTTGCTCCACATATACCAATTTAGAAATTGATCCATTCAAGAATGCACTTTTCATGTCTATTTGATATAGCTTGAAATCATGATGGGTTGTATAGGCTAATAAAATTCAAATTGACTCTAGCCTAGCAACGGAAGCATAAGTCTCACCAAAGTCTAAACCTTTGATTTGCGTGAAGCCTTGAGCAACTAACCTTGCTTTGTTCCTTGTGACCATGCTTGTTGCGGAAGACCCATTTAGTGTCAATCATGTTTTGCTTCGGTCTTTTCACCAATGTCCATACTTCATTTCTCTTGAAGTTGTTGAGCTCTTCTTGCATGGCCATCATCTAATCTACATCTTCAAGAGCTTCTTCTATCCTTAGAGGTTTCAAAGAGGACACAAAAGAGTAACTTTCACAAAAATTTGCTATTCAAGAATGAATAGTTACCCCCCTTTGAAGATTTCTAAGGATATTGTCCACGAGATGATATCTTTGGATGCTTTGGTGGACTCTTAGGTGTTGTGTGGATTGTTGAACAATTTTTTCTTCGATGTCTTGATCCTTATCCAACATCCCTTACTCTTGAGTCTCTTGTGTTTGACTTTCTTCAAATTGAGGTTGTTGTTGATCCATAGGTTCTTGTTATCTTGGTCTTATATCTCTAATTTACATATTCTTGATTGCTTCACATGGAGGTTCTTTTCACCTACACCACTTGGATTAATTTACTCTACTTGAGAGCCATTAGTTTCATCAAATGTCACATCCCTAGTGACTTCAACAATACTGAAAGTTTTGTTGAATACACGGTAGGCATACGTATTTGACTTGTAACTAACCAAGAAACCCTCATCTACCTTAGAGGCAAACTTAGAACTTTTTGGCTGCTTATTCAAGATAAAGTATTTACTTCTAAAAACTCAAAAATATGAGACATTGGGTTTGCTACCGGTTAGGAGTTCATAGGCCATCTTCTTGAGTATCTTGTGAAGGTAGAGACGGTTGATTGCATGACACGTGGTGTTGATTGCCTTGGCCCAAAAGATGTTCGAGGTTTTGTACTCATCAAGCATGGTCGTTGTCGCCTCCACCAATGTACGATTCTTCCATTCCACCGCTCCATTTTAAGGTGGATCATATGGAGCGAAAAACTCATGCCTGATGCCTTCTCCATCAAGAAAGTCTTCAATTTAAGTGTTTTTGAATTCACTCCCATTATCGCTTCTCACTTTCTTGATCTTAACTTCATACTTATTTTGAGCTCTTCTTGCAAAACTCTTAAATACACCTTGTGTATCGCTTTCGCAATGCAAAAAGAATATCCAAGTAAAGCGAGAATAATCATTAACAATAACAAAACTATAATTGTTATCGCCGATACTCAAGTAGGCCACTTGTCCAAATAGATCCATGTGTAGGAGCTCAACTAGCCTTCTTGTCGTCATGATGTTCTTTGCGATGTGTGGTGCTCTAACTTACTTTCTGGCTTAACAAGCGCTATACAACCTATCTTTCTCAAATAGAACATTTGTTAGTCCTAGTATGTGTTCCTCTTTGAGAAGTTTTGACAAGTTCCTCATACCAACATGAGCTTATCAGCGATGCCATAACCAACCCATGCTAGACTTGGCCACAAGGTAAGTTTTAGGTTCAACCTTATCTAGTGCAAAGTCAACTAGATAAAGCTTTCCCTTCAACCTATCCGTGAATGCCACGGAATTGTCACTTCTTCTCAAAATAGTCACGTACACCCTCATTACAAAAGAGACAATTATACCATATCTCACATAATTGTGAAACGGAAAACAAATTATAACTTAAAGACTTAACTAATAGGATATTTGAAATTAAATAATTATTTGAGATAGCAATTTTACCTACACTCATTACCTCTCCTTTTCTATTATCACCAAACACAATGGTTTCATGTAGATTTTGGTTTGGCTCAAAGGAGGTAAACATTCTCTTCTCTCCGATCATATGATTAGTGCATCCACTATCCATCACCCAACTTGACCCACCGGTGGAATAGTCCTATAGAGAATTAGGTTTTTTTAGGTACCCAAATTTTTTTGGGTCCTTCAACATTAGAAACAACCACTTTAGGAATCCACTAACATTTTAATGAATTTTTATTTTTATTACCTATAAATTGAGCAACCACTTTATAATGGTGGTTCCTCCTAATCAAATAAGAGGCATAGAAAGTGGATTGTGAGGCATAAGGCTTGTTCTTTATCTTCTTTGGAGCTTGGCCTTCCATCACAAACTCAATTACCACTTCACCTTTATTCTTTCTTCTAGGATTGAGCTTGGTTTCATTTGGGTGAAAACTAAGCCCACGCTTCTCTACATTGCTTTGAGCATTGAGGGTCTTAAATAGAGCATTTTTTGACTTGTAAGCTTTTATGCACCCATAACTTACCAAGGTGATAAACCTCTCATTTTCTTTTCTAAGAACCTCTATTTTTTCATGTTAGTCTCATAAGCAATGAAATCAATATTATAATATTTTTAATAACCATTACTTGTGGAAGCAATAGAAGGAGTAGAATTAAGTTGGGATATTAGAGACTC
The DNA here is from genome assembly GCA_000418225.1 of Zizania latifolia. Taxonomy (NCBI): domain Eukaryota; kingdom Viridiplantae; phylum Streptophyta; class Magnoliopsida; order Poales; family Poaceae; genus Zizania; species Zizania latifolia. The sequence goes on from KE370774.1 coordinate 1,758,177, forward strand.
AATCCTCTCTTCAAGACTTTTATTAGATTTATCTAGAATCATAAGTTCACTATTGAGAGTTTTAAGGGTTTCCTCTAAGTTTTCATTAGTTTTCTTGACTAAACTATTAAGATTAGACAATTTGTCTATCATTTTCTTTTCCTTAGCAAGAAGCCACTCAAGCTCAATATTCTTTTCTTTTTTCAAAAACTAACAAAGCTTCTTGTTTCTCAAGAGTTGCTTCTTACGACTCTATCTTTTCCATAAGTTGTTTGAACTTAGCTATGCTATGTTTACTCATGGTATTAAGTATGGTTTCATTAGCTCTAGATTTATCATCACTAGTATCACTAGCATCATCTTTATCTAGATCTTTGGACATAAAAGATACCTTCTTGCTTTTAGCCATGAAGCACTTGGGGAAGACTATGTCGTCATCGCTTGACTCTCCAAAGAGTGAAGATCTTGAATGTGTTGGGTTGGTGATGGCGATGGTGGTGACTCCTTTTTTGCAAAGAATCAGACTTTGATTTTGACTCAAACTCAGAATTGGAATCCTATTCTTCACCAATATGAGCATGGCCACTCCTCTTCCCCTTCTTGTACTTGTGCCTTTCTTTGCTATCCTCTTCCTTCTTCTTCTTGGGGCAATCGACTATGAAGTGGCCAAGATCGCTACACTCATAGCAACCCTTCTTGAATTATCTCTTCTTTAACTTATCATGCTTCTTCTTGTACTTGTCATATCCGCCTTTTCTCATGAACTTCTTGACAAATAGGACAAGTTTTTCATCATCGCTCTCATCACTTGATTCTTCCTTCTTGGCCTTTAGTGCCACCTTTTTGCCCTTGTTGATATGTTGTTTGGCAAGGTCTTTGACTTCTTTGGCTTCTTCTTTCATAAGCTCATGTGCTATGATTCTTCCTATCACATCACCTGGAGTGGTCTCCTTGAAGTCTTTACGCTCTCGAATCAAGGTGATCAAAGTAGGGTTCCTTGGCGCTAATGCACGGAGTAATCTCTTGACCACCACATGATCAGTCATGTCTTCTCTTCTAAGTCCGTTGATCTTGTTGACCAAGACCATGAGGCGGTCATATATTTCTTAGGGAATCTCATCATCTTCCATGATAAATCTTCTAAGATTCCCTTCGAGAAACTCGATCTTAGATTCCCTCATGGTTGATGTACCTTCATGGGTAACTTGTAAAGTTTTCTATATTTGTTTGGCTTCTTCTATGCCATCAACCTTGTTGAACTCTTCGGGGCTTAAATGCGGCAAATATGACACTAGGCGCTTAAGCATTGCGACATATAGCTTGCTCTTCTTTGGAAGTCAATGGTATTTCTTCCGTGTGAGCATCTTCTATATCTAAACCTGCACAAACAATGTTCCAAATATTTAGATGCATGGAAATAAGATGCAATTTCATTTTATATCTACATGTCGTATAGTGTGTGCCATCAAAGTAAGGTGCATGACCTATCGGCATGGAGATATAATTGTTACTGGGTTTAGCTTGGAATAATCAAAAGGATATGAAGCTCCTTTTTTCCATCTGCGCTATTCTTTTCGGAACCAATGGAGGGTGACCTCGAGCTGGTACCATCCCAATCCCTCAAGGTAGGGTTGACGTCTGACATATTTTCTCATCAAGCGGTTAGGCCTTTGAGAATAGTAAGACTCTAATATCAATTGAAAGTTGCCTAGAGGAGGGATGAATAGGTGATCTAAAAATTTCTCGCGAAAAACTATCAGTTTGAGATTTCCTAGGCTCGGATGTTCCGGGCTCTGGAAGAAATCTCGGAAGTTCTAGGGTGCGGAAGTTCTGAGTTGATCCAGAAGTTCCGGGCACACCAGAAAATCAATAAATAGCTATGAAATTTAATCTAGCTAACAATCTAAATGAATACAAGTATGAGCAAGATTGTTAGCTACAACTTTTATACAGGAGTATGTTCAGCAAGCTAGCTAGCAAGTAGATCAAGCAATATAAAAATATAAGCTAGCAAGAACACGATGAACACAATGAGTTATTTCCCAGAGTTCGGATCCATCAATCCTACGTCTCCACTAAGGGCCCCAAAAGGCCGAGTTTCTTTCAACCCTTTACCTCACCGAACACTAACTGAAGTCAAGCTTGGATTTCCACTAGTTACCTCGTCAAAGTCAAGGTAGAGCTTATACAAACTACAACGGGCATACCACAATCGTTTTGGGTTCTCACGGATCAACGCCTAGCCGACTAGGAGGTAGCGCCTCAAAGAGTAACAAATCCATTGAAAGATTTGTAGGCTCAAATCCTTATGCTCATGATTTGTCAAGAAAATCTTCTAAGAAGATGGAGCAAGAAGATTGCTAGAAGATTTGTATTGCACTCTCAAATGGAATCTCAAAGATTAGCTCAAGATCTAGCTTGGAGAGAGTGAGGGCATGTTTTGGAATGAAGCTCAAGAGTTCTCTTGGGTCCAAATGGGGTGAGGGGATATTTATACCCCTCACTCAAAAAGTGACCGGTTGGAAGATATTTTACAGCTGTTCATCCAGAAGTTCTAGATTAATTCAGATGTTCTAGGGTTCAAAACCCAGATGTTTCGGATCAGTCCGGAAGTTCTAGACTAGAAAATAAATCAAAACAGAACCACATTTTTAGATAATCCGGACTAAGCTAGAAGTTCTGGGTCTCAAAAATAATTCCATACAGAACGATAATTTCAAAAGTTCTGGACTGAACTAGAAGTTCTAGGAATAAAAATATGTCAATACAGAATCACAATTTTAGAAGTTTCAGATTGAACCGGAAGTTCCGGGCCATCAAAAACTCAGAAACAAAACTGAATTTTTGGAAGTTCTAGATTGATCAAGAAGTTCCGGGCATGCTGGAAAATTCAGAAATGAGTTTGAACAAGGCCAAAAAGCTTTCAATTTTTTTTCTTTGATCACATAGTTTTGGAACAACTTTCAACATATCCCTCTTTATAGTATAGCGGTCCTAGACTTAAATACATATGTAAATTATCATTTTGTGCCTTTGAGACTATTTTGGACTAAACAGAGCTTTTCTCCAAATTTGTTTCAATTTCAACGCTGTTTTTCTAAAATCTCTACATACATCTCAGCAATACGATTAATAGCTTTTGAAAACTACTATCATTAATACAATAAAAATAATTAGGGGCCTAGATGTATCAATATGCACTTTCAGATGGAGGATATGTACTGAATTGTATGTTGCAAAACAGGTGGTAGTGCTTCGAATCATTCCTAGTGCTTTTGGTCTTCTTCGGTAAAGAGGCAAGTGAATATAGCGGTGGTTTTTGCTACCATTTTGATTTGTTATATTCATCACTCTCCTTTAATATTCAAAACCATACCACCTTAATGATAATATGAACATTGTGGTAAATTGTGGTTCATTTATGTCATGTTGTATTCCTATCTACATGATGCTTTGTTTATTGCTTCATTTGGCGGTCATACCTATATTATGAATGAAGTCAAAGTGGTGACCACCTATTTATTAAAAATGTAGCATATCATGAGCATGATCATCTCATTTGCATTGAAAGTTGTGTCATGGACTTATGGTCACAGCTATACCGGTACAACATCGTGGGATGTAGCTCCATACCTTGTTGGGTATGCAAGCAGGAGACATTTGCATGGCATTCATGTGCATTCATGAAACTAGATAACATGCATATGTTATTGTTGAAAGGGAGTGGTCTTGTATGCAGTCTTGGAGGACTTATGGTCATTAATTATTTTCTATTAGAAGTTTAATTCAGCTTGTGGTTTATTTTGAGAGACTACTTATATTAATATGCATATCTTTTAAATTGATACTTAATTCGACTTGTGGTTTAAATAGCTTGTTAAAACCGTTTGCTTGCTAAGATTTATTCTCACATCCCTATTGGCTTTTCAAGTGCTTGATGACTCGCTTGGCTTGCGGGAATTGGAGTAGCTGCACTTCTTCACGCCACATTTACGATAATTTAACAAGTTTATGCTATCACTTTAATGAATTAGATGATTGCTTCAGTTAAGTTAATAAATTTTTTGTTAGCATTATGCCCTAGAGTCAACATGGAGATGTTATACGAGACATACTATGTTTATGAAACACTGTACTATTCTTTGAAATAGATTGTCATTATAGATCAATAAGTATGTGATTTGTTCATGAGATTTGTAATGTGACTATTTCTAAATAATCCCCGATCGGTTTTAAGTCATATATGAAATAGATATGACTGAGATCGGCATACATATTGATTGATGATCATGTCTCATAGATTACGGGTATGGAGATACCAACTCAATAACATAGATGTATGTTAGAGAACATATATTGAATAGACCCACTGTGAGACACTGTTGAGATCTGATGTGTCATTAGTTGGTCTTAGTAGTGTTTATGTAAAGTCCTTAGACTTAAGATCACCATGGTTCCTAACATGCGTAGTGGCTTACTTTGGGACTACCAAACACTATTCTGTAACTGGGTAGTTATAAAATTAGTCATCAGGTCTGCTATGAAACATGTAGCGGGATGTGAGTGATCAAGATAGGATTTGCCTCTCCTTACGGGAGAGATATCTCTAGGCCTTTTGATGTAATTGATTATGAAAGTGCATGGACATGCCGACATGATTAAGGAGTTAATCACAAGTTATAATCCATCACGAAGATCAAGAGAGGGATCAAGCTATTGATAGGATGACACAAGTCTCACCTTGTACTCAATCAATATCATGAGGCAAAGGGACATATACATGAGAATATTACAAGGTTCAGCTGATATGATCTTTACATATATTTGGGTTAATATGTTTTGCTAGAGTCCACCATTAATGAAGTATTGAAAAAGAGTTTCCATACATTAGCCAAAATATACGTGAACCTACAGGATCGAACACTTAATGGGTTGGAACACTGGATTTAAATAGGATTTGAATTGGACTCAGTTTGGATGGAGATCCAAACAGATCGGATAGAGATCTGAGTAGAGTCCTGGTTGGGCCTAATAGGCCTAAGCTAGGATGTCTATATATATGAGAGTACAGGGTGCAGGGAAACTAAGCCTTTTGCTAATTCGCATGTTGATGCATTTCTCGTGCTAAGTTGTTAGCCACTGAGATCAAACCCTAGCCACCACCACCTCGTCGATCGCCCGAGTGCTAGTACACTATCGGCCAGCGTTCTACCCCTAGATGTGTAGATACCAGTAGAGGCGTTGCTCTATTGCTCTGCTATTTGGCATTGTCATTGCTGATCGGATCAGCAACATTGTCGGCTTGAAGGACAAGTCCTTGGGAGTTCCCGACTGCATTGATCGGCTGCTATGTGACCAGGCTATCGGCTTCCTGACCACTTCAGCACGCTCGAGTTTGATTAGCTCGCTACTCTAACTCTCCTTCCACTGCACTGCATGCCTGAGGTAACGATCTATGGTCCCTCTCTAGCAAGGCTTCCTGGTGTGCGCGGTAGAAGAGTTTTATTTTTAGCTAGCATGGCCTCCATATTCCCCACCATTTTTATAATGTAATACTTTGTATAAGTATCTCTTATGTATTTTGTTGGATAGTTGGTGATGGCATATGAGATATCTATATTATGTTTGCCTTCGCTTATGCCTGGTTTAGAGGAGTTCCTGCCGAAATGTATTTTTTTGTATGTGAGTATGGTTGTTTAGTGGCATCCTTGTGTTGTTGTGCTACCGGGGTGTTACAGTTGGTATCAGAGCATGGCTTTAGATCCTAGGTAAAATAATGATTAATTTGACACACTTGCACATATAGGATGGGTATGGTTAGTGTAGTTATGTTTTTTTGTTGTTCAGCTTGTTATGTTATTTGTTTGCTTTAAATTATTTAAAGTTAACTTGTGGGTTGTTTCCTGTTTTGTCGTGGTGGCTACAGTTATGCCACCTACACGGAGTCGTGCGCAACCCATTGTGGGCGATAATGACGCCTCGCTGTTGGTCATGCTGCAGGCAATGCAAAGTGAGTTAAATACATTGAGGTGTGCGGCACCTCAACCTAGAGCTGCTCAGAACGCTGCTAGTGCAGGTCAAGGTGCTCAAGCCATGGATGGCCCTGTTAGCGGAATTTCTTTGATCCAGTGGATTGGAATGAATCTAGATTGCTTTGATGGTAGTGGTACTCCGGTTTAGACTGCTGATTGGCTGTCTTATGTGGAGGACAAGATGGATGTCTTTGAGTTGTTGGCTCAGGATCGCATTTACTATGGGACACAGCTCCTGAAGGGTGAGACACAGGTCTGGTGGAAGGGTGTGCAGTCAGCTCAATCGCTGCACATGGTCCTTTATCTTGGACTCAATTTGTCAAGCAGTTTGAGAGGATGTTCTATCCAGTGACCTTCTTGGACAGGATGAAGATTGATCTCAACAATTATACCCAAGACAAGAAGTCAGTGGCAGAGTATGAAGTGGGCTTCAACTAAATTGTTAGCTTTGTTCCTCATGTGGCTCGTAATGAGGTAGAGAAGGCGAGGCAGTTCTGACAAGGTCTCAAGCCTTCGATCTGACATGTGTTGGGTGCTTTCCTGGTGGTGGATTTTCACACCACAGTGAAACAGGCTTTGGGAGTTGAGATGCAGCAGGTGTACACTATTGATATTTAGAAATCTTTGGGTGGTGAGCATTCTCACAGTCAGGATGATAGAAAGGACCATTCTTGTGGTCCTATTCATAAGAAGGGGAAATCACAGCGTTACCAACCATATCATGGGAAGTCCTCTCATTTTAGTGCTTCTGGAGGAACAGCACCTCAGTATCAGGCTGTTCCTAAGCCTAGGATGGGGTTGGTGTGCTTCTGATGTGGTGATGTGCATCGTCGTGCAGAGTGCTAATGGACAGGGAGGTGTTCTATTTGCAGTCAAGATCACAAGGATGTGGTATGTAGAAAGAATCCTAATGCAAAATTGCGTTGGGAGTTAGTATCTTCTCTAGCTCCTAGTGGCACCGCCAACGTGTTGGCCTCTACATAGCCACACTTCTCTATGCCACCTACGCAGCAGTACTTGTCTGCACTGTTCTACCCTCAGTACTTGATGGCACATACTCTTAATTTGGGTACTCCTTCGGCGTCTCAGAGTGGGGCCCCTCGACTGCCCCAACCTACTGCTCCTCTAGCGTTTTTTGCTTTCTTGGACTTCTACTCCTACGGGCTTTACACCAGGTGCTTCTTCTTCTACCAGTGTTCCTGGGGCTTATGCTTTGCCCTCTACTGATGGCAGAGACCATGGAGATGTGGTGACAGGTACTATCTCAGTTGATTCAATTGATGCATATGCTCGTCTTCATTCTGGCGCTAGCTTCTCGTTTGTCTCAAAGGATTTTGTGGGGAGTGTTGGTCTTTCAATGCAGAGTATTAGTCAGGCAGTTGTGGTCAGATCTGCTAGTGGGCTCATATGTAGTTCCTTTTGTCCTAGTTGTGTTATCTCTATTGCGGGTGAGGGTTTTATCGCTAACCTCATGGTGATTACATTGGAGTCTTTTGATGTTATCCTTGGCATGGACTGGCTTTCTTAGTATCGAGCTGTTATATCTTGTTTCTAGAAGACTGTCTTGCTACAGGCAACATCCGGTCAAGAGGTGATCTATCAAGGGAGTTCTATGAAGTACTCTCTCAAGTTAGGATTGAGGGACCTAATGTTGCTTTGTATTTGGAAAACATTCGTGTAGTATGTCACTACCCTGATGTCTTTCCTAAAGAGCTACCGGGTTTGCCTCCTGAACGGGAGCCAGTTTTTCAAGTTAAACTAGTCCCTAGTACTCAACTTATCTATAAGACTCCATATAGGATGGCACCTGTGGAGCAAGTGGAGTTGAAGAAGCAGTTGGATGAACTTCTTGCTAAGGGGTTTATCAGACTGAGTAGATCGCCTTGGGCTGCTCCTGTGCTATTTGTAGAGAAGAAAGATGGAACCAAGATGCTTTGTGTGGATTATCGGGCTCTTAACCAAGTTACAATTAAGAACAAATATCATTTGCCTCATAATGAAGCTTTATTTGATATGTTGAAAGGTACTAAGGTATTCTCAAAGATCAATTTGCAATCTGGTTATCATCAATTGAGGATTGAGGATGAGGATATTGAGAGGATAGCTTTTAACACAAGGTATGAGCATTATGAGTATGTTGTGATGTCTTTTGGACTAACAAATGCTCTTGCTATTTTTATGGAGGCCATGAACAGGATGTTGCATGAATATTTGGATGACTTCATTGTGGTGTTTATTGATGATATCTTGATTTACTATAAGACTAAAGAAGAACATGAAATTTACCTTGGTCTTGTTTTAGATGCTCTTCAAAAGAATAAGTTTTATGCAAAGTTGAAAAAGTGTGCTTTCTGGCTTTTGAAAGTGGATTTCCTGGGTCATGTCATTAATCAACATGGGATTACAATTGATCCAAAAATATTGCCTCGGTTGTGGGATGGGAAAGACCAACTAGTGTGACGGAGGTCAGAAGTTTTCTTGGGCTTGCTGGTTATTATCGACGTTTTGTTCAAGGTTTTTCTATAATTGCAAAGCCGATGACTAGGCTTACGAAGAAAGGTGTTCCTTTTATATGGGATGATGCTTGTAAGGCTAGTTTCTAGACGTTGAAGAATAATTTGGTGAATGCTCCTATTCTCGTGTTGCCTAAGAGTGGAAAATGATTTACAGTCTATACCGATGCTTCTCATATTGGTTTGGGGTGTGTGCTTATGCAGGATGGCAAGGTAATTGCGTATGCTTCTAAGCAATTGAAGAAACATGAGAGAAATTATCCTACCCATGACTTAGAGCTTGCGACAGTGGTTTTTGCTTTGAAGATTTGGAGGCATTATCTGTGTGGAGAGTCATGTGATATCTTTACAGATCATAAAAGTCTCAAGTATATCTTCATGTAGAAAGATTGGAATTTGAGGCAACAGAGATGACTAGAGTTAATTAATGACTATGATTTGACAATTCAGTACCATCCTAGTAAAGCAAACATGGTGGCAGATGCCCTTAGTAGAACTGGTGTTCCAAAGACGGTGATGCCCTTGATTGTAGATTTGGATCGCATGGGTGTCTCTTTTTGTTATGCAGGCACTGCATGTGAGGAGACTCAGATGTTTATTCAGTCTTCGCTACTCGATCGTGTGCATGAGGCCCATAAACATGATCGCTTGCTTCAAGAAGTCCGAAAGAGGATTTTGGATGGTAGGCCATGGGAGTTTAGCATAGATGTTCAAGATTTGATTTGCTTCAAAGGACATCTCTCTGTGCCATATAAGTCAGAGGTAAAAAAGGAAATCTTGAGTGAGGCTCATCGAACTCCTTACACTGTTCATCCTGTAGAGACCAAGATGTATAGAGATCTGAAGTAGAGTTTTTGGTAGAAAAGGATGAAAGTGGATATTGCTAAGTTTGTGGAAGCTTTTAGTATTTGTCAGCAGGTAAACGATGAACATAAGAGACCTGTTGGTTTGTTACAGCCGTTGGAGATTCCAATGTGGAAATGGGGGCATATTAGTATGGATTTTGTAGTTGGGTTACCTCGTTCTCCTCGAGGGAAGGATGCTATATGGGTTGTTGTGGACATGCTCACGAAGTCTGCACATTTTATTCCAATAAAGATGACTAGTTCGGCTGATGATTTGGCCCCCTTGTATATCAAGGAAGTGGTGAGGTTGCATGGTGTGCCTAGGTCAATCGTATCTGATCGGGACACTAAATTTGTGTCTATATTGTGGCAGAGCTTACAGCGTGCTATGGGCACTAAGCTTTCACTGAGCACAACTTTTTACCCTCAAACAGATGGGCAGTCAGAGCAGATGATTCAAACTTTGGAGGATATGCTCCGTGCTTGTGTCCTTTCATGGAAGGGCAGCTGGGAGAATCATCTTGCTCTGGTGGAGTTTGCTTATAATAACATTATTTAGGCTAGTATAAAGATGGTTCCGTTTGAGGCTTTGTATGGTTGGAGGTGTGTTTCTCCATTGTGTTGGGAATCCTTAAGCGAGAGAGCATTATTGGGACCTGAAATAGTTCAGCGAATGTTCGAGAAGGTGCAGGAGATATGGCAAAATTTATTGGCTGCACAGAGTAGGCAAAAGAGCTATGCTGACGTGAGAAGGCGAGATTTAGAGTTTGCAGTGGGTGATCAGGTCCTTCTTAGAGTTTCACCAACCAAAGGTGTTGTATGGTTTGGTAGTACAGGGAAGCTTAGCCCGATATACATTGGTCCATTTGATATCATAGCTCGAGTTAGTAATTTGGCCTATCGGCTTCAGCTACCAGAATCTATGAGAGGAGTACATGATGTTTTCCATATATCTATGTTGAGAAAGTATTTACGAGATCATGAATACAAGATTGATCTAGAGCCTATTATGGTGGAGCAGGACTTGACTATCGAGTGCCACCCAGTGCGTATCTTGGACTTCTCAGAGCGAGTTATGAGGAGAAGAACCATTAGATATGTGAAGGTCCTATGGACTAATCAGTCGGAACGAGAAGCAACGTGGGAGCTCAAGGAGCAAATGCAAAAGGTTTATGGTTTGTTTCAAGTTTTATGTGTTTGCTCGTTAGCCGTCGTGGGGATAGCTGAATTCGGTGATGAATTCTTTAAAGGAGGGGAGAATGTAACACCCATAGTTAATAAAATATTACAATTAATTATGGGGTTTAGGCCCAAAAGAGCTCATTAGCTGGTGCCCCACCATAACTTAGGGAGGCAGCCAACTTGCTCCATCCTCCCCACACACCGCCCCCTCTCCCTCTCCCATGTACCTACGTTCCTCCTCCTCCTTCCTCTCCACCACAATCCACCTCCATAGATCTATCACATCAAAGATTGGATCAAGAATTGAAATAGAAAAACAGAACAAGGAGGAGGAGAGCAGCAAGGCGAGGTGCTAGATCGGTGTTTTTCACCGTTTTTCTTATGGGTTCTCTAAGGAAATCCTAGGTAAGGCTTGATCCCTCTCTGTAGCACGTGTTTAAGGGTGATTTTGATGCCCTAAGTCGTGGTTAAGAAGGATTAGAGAAGGGGTTTAGGTGTTGATTTTGGATTGGGCGCTTATTGTGCAGGCAGATTTCTAGGGTTTCTGTATTTCGATGATTAGTCGGTAAAAATGATTTTTCCTGCAAAAACTTATAACTATAAAGTTGTATATATCGTTATTACCTATCAGCTGGTAAAATGTGGTAATTTTTGGATGCTATAACTCAAGATATATCTGTTAATCTATGTACTGTCTGAACTTCTGGGCTGATTCAGAAGGCCGTTTTCAAGTACGAATTAGAGCATCTAAATCTCAGAATTAAATTATCGATTCAACATGAAAGTTATAGGTTTTGTTCTTTAGATTCTAAAAATATACTTATTTGTATTCATAACCTTTGTAGATTTAAAGATATAAAAAGGAGAAGCAGCACTGCTACTGTTAATCAATGTTATGTGTTGTCTTTTTGTTGTTTGATGGATTGGGGCGTAGGAATGCGTTGTTTTGTGTTCGTACATGTTTGATGGAGGATATATACTGAATTGTATATTGCAAAACAGGTGGTAGTACTTAGGATCATACCTAGTGCTTTTGATCTTCTTCGGTAAAGAGGCAAGTGAATGTAGCGGTGGGTTTTGCTACCGTTTTGACTTGTTATTTTCATCACTCTCCTTTAATATTCAAAACCATACCACCTTAATTATAATATGAACATTGTGGTAAATTGAGGTTCATTTATGTCATGTTATATTCCTATCTGCATGATGCTTTGTTTATTGCTTCATTTGGCGGTCATACCCATATTATGAATGATGTCGAAGTGGTGACTGCTTGTTTATTATAAATATGGTATATCATGAGCATGATCATATCATTTGCATTGGAAGTTATGTCGTGGACCTATGGTCATAACCGTACCGGTACAGCATCGTGGGATGCAGCTCCACACCTTGTTGGGTATGCAGGCAGGAGACATTTGCATGGCATTCATGTGCATTTATGAAACTGGATAACATGCATATGTTATTGTTGAAAGAGAGTGGTCTTGTATGTAGTCTTAGAGGACTTATGTCCGTTAATTATTTTCTATTAGAAGTTTAATTCAGCTTGTGGTTTATTTTAAGAGACTACTTATGTTAATATGCATATCTTTTAAATTGATACTTAATTCGACCTATGGTTTAAATAGCTTGTTAAAACCGTTTGCTTGCTAAGATTTATTCTCACATCCCTATAGGCTTTTTGGGTGCTTGATTACTCGCTTGGCTTGCGAGAATGGGAGTAGCTGCACTTCTTCACTCCACATTTACGATAATTTAAAAATTTTATGCTATCATTTTAATCAATTAGATGATTGCTTGAGTTAAGTTAATGAATTTTTATAATGTAAGACTTTGTATAAGTATCCCTTATGTATTTTGTTGGATAGTTGATGATGGCATATGAGATATCTATATTATGTTTTCCTCTGCTTATGTCTGGTTTAAAGGAGTTGTTGTCATAATGTATTGTTTTGGTATGTGAGTATGGTTGTTTAGTGGCATCCTTGCATTGTTGTGCTGCTGGGGTGTTACAGGTGGGCAGCACCGTCAACAAGTAGCGTCGTCTTCTGCTCACTGAGGAGTTGTGGCTTGCGCGCCTCAAGCTGCACAAGCAGGATGGGCAATCTAGCGGCTCCAGCAACAGCAATCGCGGCAAGACTCGATGTGGACGTGGTGGTGGGAAGAAGGAGGCAAAAACTGTGCAGTCCACTGGTTCTAGAGAGGACCGAACGGGCGACAAGTGTCGCAATTGCGCAAATTTGGACACTGGGCAAAGGACTATTGAAGCAAGCCGAAGAAGCAGGAGCAAGCCCATGTGGTTCAAGATGATGATGATGAGGATTCAGCCTTTCTCCTTGTGATTGCAGTGCCTTAAACCACTGCAACGCCTAATCGAGCTTCATTGATAACAAGACAGGCTAAGCTGCACCTAGCCAACACACCTCTCCTCCAGCTAGCCACTGCACCACGTGTCTCCATTGAACTCTAGGAGGAAGAGGTACTCACACAGGTCAGACCATCTGCTGATTGTGATGATCGGCGCCGGGTGCTTTACTCTAGGACGACAAACCACATGATGGGAGCTCATTCAACCTTCGCTGAGCTTGACGCTAGAGTGTGTGGCGGCATGTGCTTCGCCGATGGGTCCCATGTTGAGATTGAAGGATGAGGTATTGTAATCTTCTCCTGCATGAACGGAGAACATCGAGCACTGATAGGGGTGTACTACATCCCACACCTCACCACAAACATTGTGAGTCTCGGACAACATAATGAATTCGATAGCAAGGTTGTTCTGGAAAACAATGTCTGCAAGGTGTTCGATCAGCGCCGCAAGCTCCTAGTGAAGGTGTATCTTGCTAGAAATATGCCCAAGAGAATTCTGGGGGAACTAAAAGTTCTGGCTTGAGGCCGGAAGTTCCGGGTTCTGGAGCATCCGGAGGTTCTGGTTAGACCGGAAGTTCTGGGCCAGCCCTAGTTTTGGTTTCTGGAGGAGCCGGAAGTTTCGGTTGGACTAGAAGTTCTAGGCCTGCGTGAAAGTAAAATCTGGACGAGCCAGAAGTTTCGGTTAGGACCGAAAGTTCTTGATTGAAATAAATTCGATACAGAAGGTTATTTTTGGAAGTTTCGGTTAGGACCGAAAGTTTTGGGTCCAGACAAACATATTAGATCTGTTGGGCTTTAATACTGATTAAAGACCCATGAGAGGACACTATATAAAGAGAGGTGGAGCTAGCACGAAAGGGCTGCTGCTTGATGTTGGTTTGACCAAACCCTAGCCGCCACCTCTCTCCTTGCTACCCCGATTGTAGCGATCTCTCTCCGGATCTCGCGAGTGATGCTAGCACGCCGGCGCAAGGTGATCCTGTCCCCAGACGTGTGGATATCGTAGAGGTACTACTCCAATAGCGGTGCTCATCTTCCTTCTGTGGAGTTCGCCGGATCGTAGGATTGCATCGTCTTCATCGCTGGATCGCCGACGAACGAATAGAGCCAGGAGGAGTAGCTCGAGGACGCGCTTCATCGACTCTACTTCCACTGCCCTAGCGTGCCTCGTGGCTTGAGGTAACGATCCATGATCCTATTACACGCATGGTTCCTGGGCTAACGGGGTAAATTTTTGAAATTAAGCCCTAGCGTAGCCTCCCCATAACCCAACAGTGGTATCAGAGCCTACGTGCGTAGTGTTCGATCTGGATCAATCACATATGGTGATATGTGGTGGAAATAGATTAGATCTATTGTTTTTGCGTCGGATTTTTTGGATGTTCTGGATGGACCGGAAGTTCTGGGCCGAAATAAACTTTGATACAGAATGTTATTTTCAGAAGTTCCGGTTGGCCAGAAGTTTCGGGTCAGGAAGTTTCGGTTAGACCAGAAGTTCCGGACAGAAATAAATTCCGTACAGAAGGTTATTTTCGGAAGTTCTGGGCCTAAATAAATTCGAGTCAGAAGGTTGATGTCGGAAGTTCTGGGTCCCTTCGACCGGAAGTTCTAGGCCTTTGAGCCGGAAGTTCTGGATCTAGTTTTCAGTCACGTGTAGATTCTTCGCCTAACTTGTTTTTGCAGAGAATATTGTGACTGGTATGGCCTTGCAATGTATAAGATACAAGCATGTAATTTTCATGGCCTGCGTGTCATGGTTAATTGCAGCCCAAGGCTGTTCAAATGTTGTATGACCTGCGCGTCGACATGTGATGCTTCTGCTCATGTAATTAGTATAGTGCTATTAGATGTAATAGACTGATACAAGTTCATGGAGGCTTGAAGCGTGATGACCCAAAGGACAGGAACCATGGAGATGGAGATCACCATGTGAAAAGAACCATACTATATCACAGTTAATATGATTACATCTTTTATTTGATAGAAGATTAACATAGCATAGTGCTAAACCTTGCATTGTTATTGTAGGTCATGGCACCTACTGCAAAAAACACTTTTGTTTTTAATCTGCGATCTATCCTTGAGAGGGAGAAATTGTCTAGAACAAATTTTATTGACTGGTACAGGAACTTGAGAATTGTTCTCAAGCAGGAGAAAAATGATTATGTTCTAGAGAAACCCCACCATGATGAACCAACGGATGATACACCAATTGCTAAAAGGCGGGCTTATGAGAAGGACGCCAGTGATTCAGTTGATGTCAGCTGTCTCATGCTTGCCTGCATGTCTTCTAAGCTTCAGAAGCAATATGAGGACAGGGATGACTACGATATGATCGTGAGGCTGAAGGGCATGTTTGAGAACTAAGCACGGACCGAGAGGTATAATGTCTCAAAGTCCTTGTTTGCGTGCAGGTTGGCCGAAGGCAGTCCAGTGAGTCCTCATGTGATCAAGATGATTAGTTACGTTGAGAACCTAGAAAAACTCAGATCTAAACTTGATAATGATTTAGCCACATGTGTGATTCTTCAGTCGCTCCCTGCGAGCTTTGAGCCATTTATCATGAATTTTCATATGAATGGCATGAAGAAAACCTTGGTTGAATTGCATGGGATGCTCAAGACAGCCGAGGAAAGCCTTAAGAAAAATCCTAGTCATGTGATGATGGTTCAAAAGGAAAGTAAGAACAGAAAGCATAAGGGAAAGGCTAAAGCTCCAGATGCGATCTCGAGCTCTAAATCTAATTCGGCTGGAAAGTCCAAGTCAGGCCCTGCTAACTCTGACACTTGCCACCACTGCCATAAGCCTGGCCATTGGCGGAGGAATTACAAGTTGTACTTGGAAGAACAAAAGAAAAAGAAGGGAAGTGTGACTTCCGCTTCAGGTATAAATGTTATTGAAATTTATCTTACTACTCGTCCAAGTGATTCATGGGTATTTGATACCGGATCAATGATTCATACTTATAAATCATTACAAGGGCTAAAAAGGACTAGGAAGTGCACAAGAGGCGAATTGGATGTTCGCGTCGGCAATGGTGCAAAAGTTGATGCGTTGGCCGTCGGCGTTTATTCCTTGTCGCTACCCTTAGGATTAGTTTTGGAGTTAAATAATTGTTATTTTATTCCTGCCTTGGGCAGAAACATTATCTCTTCGTCATGTTTAGAGGAAGACGGTTTTGAATTCGTAATAAAGAACAAGCGTTGTTCGATATTTTCGAATGGTATGTTCTATGGTATTTGTCCATTGTTGAATGGCTTATATATTCTGAATCTTGAGGATACACATGTCTGTAACATTAATATGAAGAAACCTCGACTTAATGATTTGAATCCTACCTATGTTTGGTATTGTCGTTTGGGTCATATAAATGAGAAGCGTATGCAGAAGCTCCATAGAGATGGGCTTTTGGAGTCATTTGATTTTGAATCATTTGACATATGTGAGTCTTGTTTGCTTGGCAAGATGACTAAGACGCCTTTCACTGGTCGAAGTGAGAGGGCAAAAGAGCTATTGGCCATTGTACATACTGATGCATGTGGACCAATGAGTTCTACAGCTAGAGGTGGATTTCAGTACTTCATAACTTTTACCGACGACTTTAGTAGATATGGTTACGTCTACTTGATGAGGTATAAGTCGGAATCCTTTGAAAAGTTCAAGGAATACCAGAATGAGGTACAAAATCATACTAGCAATACAATTAAATTTCTACGATCAGATCGTGGAGATGAATATTTGAGCCATGAGTTTAATGATCATCTGAAGCAGTGTGGAATTGTTCCACAGCTGACTCCACCTGGTACACCTCAGTGGAATGGGGTGTCTGAGCGGAGGAACCGAACCTTGTTAGACATGGTTCAGTCGATGATGAGTCAAATTGATCTTCCATTGTCTTTCTGGGGATTCGCTTTAGAATCTGCTGCTTTCACACTAAACAGAGTTCCATCTAAATCTGTAGAGAGGACACCATATGAGATATAGACTGGGAAGCGTCCCAGATTGTCTTTTCTAAAGATATGGGGTTGTGAGGCCTATATAAAGTGTTTGACGTCTGAAAAGCTCACTCTCAAATATGATAAATGCTTCTTTGTGGGGTATCCTAGGGAAACCAAAGGATATTACTTCTATAACTGGGAAGAGGGCAAAGTGTTTGTCGTCTGGAATGGTATTTTTCTTGAGAAAGAGTTTCTCTCGAAAGGGGCTAGTGGGAGCTCAGTGCAACTCGAAGAGGTTCGAGAACCACTAGAAAGTGTTTTAGCTCCTACTGAACCACAACTCGACATGCAAGATGTTGCAGAGCCTGTTGTCGAGACACCAGCCCCACGTCGGTCGGAGAGGTTGAGTCGTGCGCCCGAGCGTTTTGCGTTTTTGACCACTAGGCAGCGCGACTTATTATTGTTGGACAATGATAAACCTAAGACCTATTCGGAAGCGGTGATAGAACCAGACTCTGAGAAATAGCTTGGAGCCATAAGATCCGAGTTAGAATCCATGCGAGAGAATTGAGTTTGAAACTTGGTCGATCCACCTGATTGTGTAAAAACTATCGAGTGTAAATGGATTTTTAAGAAAAAGATAGACGTTGATGGAAATATTCACATCTAGAAAGCACGATTGGTGGCGAAAGGTTTCAGGTAGATTCAAGGTGTTGATTATGATGAAACGTTTTCGTCCATCGCTATGCTAAAGTCTATCCGGATCATTCTAGCAATTGCCGCATTTTATGACTATGAGATAAGGCAAATGGATCGTTAATAGAAACCTAAGTGAGGATGTGTATATGACACAGCCTGAAGGTCTTGATGATCTAGAGAATGCTGGAAAAGTTTACAAGCTCTAAAGGTCTATTTATGGGCTGAAGCAGGCTTCTCGGAGTTGGAACCTTTGTTTTGATGAGGTAGTCAAAGGGTTTGGCTTTATCAAGAACAAAGAATAGCCTTGTGTTTATAAGAAGACTAGTGGGAGCTCACTTGTGTTTTTAGTCTTATATGTAGATGACATATTATTGATCGAAAATGATATTCCTATGCTAGATGCTGTCAAGTCTTCGTTGAGAAAAAATTTCTAAATGAAAGATCTTGAAAAGGCAGCATACCTTTTAGGCATAAAATTCTATAGAGATAGGTCAAAACGGCTAATTGGATTAAGCCAAAGCATGTACATTGACAAGGTATTGAAACGGTTCAATATGCAGAATTCCAAAAAATGTTTTTTCTCAATGTCACATGGTATTTCTCTCAGCAAGAGTCAGTGACCTTCGACACCTGATGAGCTGGAGAAGATGAGTGCGATCCCGTATACCTCCACAATCAGATCCATCATGTATGCCATGCTTTGTACACGCCCAGATATTTCTTATGCTCTAAGTGTTACGAGCAGATATCAGTCAAACCCGGGTGAAAGTCACTGGGCAGTAGTAAAGAGTATCCTTAAGTACTTGAGAAGAACTGAGGATATGTTCCTAGTCTTTGGAGGTGATGAGGAGCTCGTTGTAAATGGTTACATCGATGCTAGCTTCCAAACTGATAAGGACGATTCGCGATCGCAGTCTAGATTTGTGTTCTGCCTTAGTGGAGGCGCAGTGAGTTAGAAGAGTTCCAAGTAAGAAACGGTTACAGATTCAATAACTGAGGCCGAGTATATTACAGCTTCTAAAGCTACGAAGGAGACAGTTTGGATCAGAAAGTTTGTTTCTAAGTTGGGTGTTGTCCCTAGTGCATCCAGTCCAGTGGACCTCTATTGTGATAATATTGGTGCCATTGCGCATGCCAAGGAGCCTAGGTCGCACCAGAAGTCTAAACACATACTTCGACGCTATCACCTAATCCGTGAGATTATAGATAGAGGTGATGTGAAGATATGCAAGGTGCACACGGATTTGAACATTGCAGATCCATTGGCGAAGCCTCTCTCACAGCTCAGGCATGAGGCGCACTTGAGCTCTATGTGTATTAGATACTTACGTGAGTGAGTCGAGTGTATGTGAGAAGAAGTTGTTTTGTCTATGCTGATGTACATTTGGATAATTGGTTGTCTTATTCCTTGAATAAATATCTTTTACATTGATCAGCAAGTGTGTGACTTGCTTGTGAGACTCTTTGTGTTATGATGTTATTCTAAATAATCCCTAATCTGAGATCGTCAAGTGGAATAGTGATGGTTTATAGATTAGCATATCTGTCTGATTGATGATCAAGTTTCGTAGATCATAGACATGGAGATGTCAAATCAGTGATATGGACTCATGTTAGTGAACATGGAGTTAGATACACCCACTTTGAGATACTGCTGAGATTGTTATTTTAATGTGCCATCAGTCATCATCTCAAATAGTGTACCTGTAGAATCCTTAGACCTGATATCGTCATTGATTCTAGAATGTGTAGTGGCACACTTAGGGGCTTCCAAACGCTATTCCGTAATAGGGTAGTTATAAAGGTTGTTTTCGGGTGTGTTATGAAACATATCGTGGGATGTGAGCGGTCAAGATAGAATTTACCCCTTCTACATAACGGGAGAGACGTCTCTGGGCCCCTCGAGGTAGTCGGATTGAAAAGTACATGGCCATTCCACTATGATCAAAGCAATCCACTACTTGATTGAGTGAAGTGTCGAGTTATCAACAAGGGTGGCACGAATATCGCATTGAGCTTAACTGATGTCGTGTGGTAAAGGGATTGGTGTGTGAGTATATCAAGGTTCAGAAAACACGATTTTGATTTTGTATACTCTCGGAGGTCAATATGTGCTGCTAGGTACCGCTATTGATCGACGATCTGGAAAGGGATTCCGGGTAGCGGCCGTTTGCATATGAACCTATCGGGTCGCATGCTTAAGGAGATTGGATTTTAAAGCTTGTAAGAATTGGCTCTTGTGTAAGTGGGAGATTGATGGAAATATGCCCAAGAGAATTCTGGGGGAACCGAAAGTTCTGGTTTGAGGCCAGAAGTTTCGGGTTCTGGAGCATTCGGAGGTTCTGGTTAGACCAGAAGTTCTGGGCCAGCCCCAGTTTTGGTTTCTGGAGGAGCCGGAAGTTCTGGGCCTGCCTGAAAGTGAAATCTGAACGAGCCAGAAGATTCGGTTAGGACCAAAAGTTCCGGATCGAAATAAATTCGATATAGAAGGTTATTTTTGGAAGTTCCGGTTAGGACCGGAAGTTCCGAGTCCAGATGAACAGATTAGATCTGTTGGGCTTTAATACTGATTAAAAGCCCATGAGAGGGCACTATATAAAGAGAGATGGAGCTAGCATAAAAGGGCTGCTACTTGATGTTGGTTTGACCAAACCCTAGCCGCCACCTCTCTCCTTGCTACCCCGATTGTAGTGATCTCTCCTTGGATCTCGCGAGTGGTGCTAGCAAGTCGGAGTAAGGTGATCCTATCCCCGAACGTGTGGATACCGTAGAGGCACTACTCCAATAGTGGTGCTCGTCTTCCTTCTATGGAGTTCGCTAGATCGTAGGATTGCGTCGTCTTCATCGCCGGATCGCCGACGAACGAACGGAGCCGGGAGGAATAGCTCGAGGACACGCTTCATCGACTCTACTTCTGCTGCTCGTGCACGCCTCGTTGCTTGAGGTAACGATCCATGATCCCATTACACGCATGGTTCCTAGGCTAACGGGATAAAATTTTGAAATTAAGCACTAGCGTAGCCTCTCCATAACCCAACATATCTCTCACCCACGCAGTTGTACATTCTCGAGCTAACGATGGGATGTCTAGTCTGCCTGGCTATATGTGGTGAAGAAGAAGTATGGCGCTGGCACGTGCGCTATGGGCACCTCGGGTTCAAGTCCGTACGGAAGCTGGCCAAAGAGGGACTTGTTCAAGGGCTGCCACCATTGGATGAGCTTGACCAAATCTACGGCAGCTGTCTAGCAGGCAAGCAACATTGGACCCCATTTCCGAGTCAATCCTATTTTTGAGCTGAACATGTGCTAGAGTTCGTCCATGGTGATCTCTACAGCCCAATTGTGCTAGCCACGTCATGTGGTAACCAGTACTTTCTTCTCCTGGTTGATGACATGAGCCACTACGCATGGCTCCGTTTGCTACAATGCAAGTCGTAGGCTCTAGTAGCAATAAAGCAATTCTAGAAAGTTGTCGAGGTTGAGACCGGGAGTTGCTTGAAGGCACTTCGCACTGATCGGGGAGGCGAGTTCACCTCCATCGAGTTTGGTGAGCACTGCGCCAACCGTGGTGTTGCCCGGTCGGTCACCACCTTGTACTTGCTATAGCAAAATAGGGTGGTGGAGCTCTGAAATCAGAGTATTGTCTAGATGGCTCGCTGCATGCTTAAGGTGAAGGTGCTTCCTTGTTACTTCTGGGCAAAGCTGTGTCAACAACGGTTCACGTCCTAAATCACTCACCGATAAAAGCACTTGATGCCAAGACACCATAGGAGGCCTAGCATGGTGTAAAGCCAGCAATACACTATTTCTGCACGTTCGGGTGCATTGCTCATGTGAAAGACACACGCTTAAACCTTAAGAAATTGGATGATCTGTGCTCGGCAGCAATTTTTGTTGGCTATGATGAGCCTTGGTCCAAAGCATATCGCTGCTTCAATCCTATCAATGGATGCAATCAGGTATCATGTGATGTTGTCTTCGATGAAGCAGGACAATGGAAGTGGTCCGATGAAGCTGCTACAGACAATGATGACGCTGATCCATTCACTATGGAATACACTGTGGAGGGCGTTGCTGATCCAAGCATCGATGGCTCTGCACCAAGCTCTTCCCCAAGCGCTACGCCAAACGCTTCCTCGAGCATGGCACCGAATGCGTCCCTGAGCTCACTGCCCACGTTCATGTCTCCATCACCAGCCGATGAGCTGGACGTGCACGCTAATCACGACGATGAAGCACCCCTGCGATTCCGTGCAATTGACGCCATACTTGGACCATCTTCACCGCCGGGCCAAGACATTCGACAACTTGATGATCTCCTTCACTTCACTTTTGTTGATGAGCTGGCTTCCTTTGCTGAGGCCGAATGTGAAGTTTGCTAGCATCGGGCTATGCGCGAAGAGATGAAATCCATCACCGACAATAACACTTAGGAACTAGCTCTACTTCCCCTAGGACATCGAGCTATCGGCCTCAAGTAGGTATTCAAGGTAAAACACGATGCTGCTGGAAACATGGTGCACCACAAGGCTCACTTGGTGGCGAAGGGGTACGTGCAGTGTGCCGGCATCAACTTCGATGAAGTTTTCGCTCCGGTGACATGACTTGAGTCTGTTTCTCATGCTGCTCATGAGCGTTGGCCTGTCCATCACATGGATGTGAAAAGCATGTTCCTGAATGGCGATCTCAAGAAGAAGGTCTTTGTCAGCTAGCCGCTAGGATTCATCACCAAGGGAGCCAAACAGTAGGTGGTTCGGTTTCACAAGGCGTTGTATGGGCTACGTCAAGCTCCTAGAGCGTGAAACGCCAAGTTGGATGCCTCAATGTGCTCACTTGGTTTCCATAGAAGTGATTCCGAATATGAGATCTACACGTGGGTCAAGAATGGCCCACGGCTCATTGTTGGTGTTTATGTTGATGACCTGGTGATTGCAGAAAACAGTATTGATGAAATCACTATGTTCAAGCAGGAAATGCAGCAAGTCTGTCAGATGAGTGACCTCGGCAAGTTGTCGTACTATTTGGTGATAGAAGTGACACAAGATACTACCGGGATCAAGCTCTATCAAGCAGCCTACATAGGGATGGTGAGCTATAACCCTAGCTAGGCACCAATGGAACAACGACTGAAGCTCAGTAAAGATGCCAAATCAAAGTTAGTGGATGCCACAATGTATCAACATATCATTGGAGGACTTTGCTATTTTCTGTACACCTGACTAGACCTGGCTTATGCCGTAGGTTACCTGAACCAGTTTATGGAATCACCAGGAGAGGAGCATTTTGTCGCTGTGAAGTGCGTACTCCGGTACGTCGCTGGAACATGCGGCTATAGACTGCATTTCACCAAGAAGGAAGAAGGGAAGCCAAGGCTACTCGGGTTCAGCGATGTAGATATGGCAGGCGATATCGACACACACAAGAGTACAAGTGGCACCATCTACTTCGTCGGAGGCAATCCCATCACGTGGCAATCATCGAAGCAAAAGGTTGTTGCTCTTTCGTCCTGTGAGGTGGAATACATTGTAGCATCAACAGTGGCGTGCCAAGCCATCTGGCTCACTCAGCTTGTGTCGGACATGCTCGACACCAAGACTGGAGTTCCAGAACTGCTGGTGGACAACCAATCTACCATCACCTTGAGTAAAAACCCCATCTTTCATGACCGGAGCAATCACATCGACACCCGCTACCATTACATCTGGCAGTGTATTGACAGAGAACAGCTTGTCCTCAGGTATGTTTCATCAGCGGATCAGCTGGCAGGCATCCTCACTAAGGCACTTGGACATGTGCGATTCCTGGAGCTGCAAACAAAGATCGGTGTTGAAGTAATCCATGATCAAGTCTGAGATTAGGGGGGAGAAATATTGCACTTAATCCAGACCGATCAAAGTTATCTGTTAGAAATAATCCTTGTGTGTTGTCATCTCCTTCATTAGCTGTTATTCTCAATTTATTAGTTGTTGCTCCTGTTTTAAAGATCATGGTATGCATGTGCATGTTTATTTGATATAAGTAATGCATTCAAAAACAGAAAACACTGCCATGTTGGCAGCACAAAACCTCTGTCTGTCTTTTTTCCTCCAAACGTTTTTGCTAGATTTGCTGCCTAAACCAAAACCAACATGCTGATGGTCCATAACGTGAGGTGCACTCAACGCAACTGTGGCTTACGGGATTTGAAGTGACAATGAAGCGGGTTCTCATTTGAAAAATGACCTAGGGAAGCATAGAAAGAAGAAATGACAATGACCCCAGCCAGCTCCTCTCCACATAAATACCTGATGGAACCTTGAAAGGCCTTTCCTTTTCAACGTGATGTTTTTTTAACAAAAACAAGTGAGAGAGTCGCTTATGTATTAATAGGAGGAGACAACCAACAAAGTTCCATCAGTTACAATCCCAGAAAAAGAGAGATAGGGGGGAGGGGGAGGATGTTGCAGTTCAGACTTCAGAGAGGAAGAAGAGGAGGAAGGAGGGGATTAGAAGGGGGGGAGGGGGAGAAATCGCAATGAGAAGAGTTTCCACTTCAATTACAATGAGGTCAGCGATTGCCCGGGGAGAGTTGAAAGAGTTTTGGAAGATCCTGTGATTACGTTTTTTCCAGACGTTCCATCAGGTGTGGATGAGAAGCCCGTTGAACCTCCTCCTAGTCGTCTTAGGGATAGCGTTTGCAGCGTTGATCCACCAGTCTTGCATATTGCCTGCAGCCGATAGCTGTGGGGTGCTCGTTTCAACAGAATACGGTTCCAAACTTCGTTTGTAAAAGAGCAGAAGCATGCTAGGTGAGTAGTCTCGGATTTCATCAGGCAGAGGGGGCAGATCAGGCAGCAAAACCAACCATGCTTTAGCAGGTTGCTTGCGGTTAGGATATTTTCTTTTATCATCATCCAGACGAAGAATTTGCAACGGGGCTCAGCTTGAGCTTCCCAAAGGCTCCGGTGGAAGGTGGAATAGTTAGAGCCTAGGAATTGGGAGTTGTAGGCAGATTTTGTTGTGTAGGCACCATGTGTTGTCCACTTCCAAAAAATATCGTCTTCTCTAGTTGGTTCAAGGATTACCTGTCGAACCGAAGTAGCGATGCGCAAGAATTGGCGGAGTTGCGTGTCGGTTGACAGGCGTCTGATCCAGAGTATCCAAGAGTGGTGAGAGAGGGCCTGTTGCACCGATTGATGTTTTTTGGAGCAGATGGCGTAGAGATCTGGGGCAGAAACCGACAGGGGCAGGGGTGCTAACCACGAATCATGCCAGAGGGCTTGTTTCCTTTTCAACGTGTTGTTGCAATGCAATCATAGCAAATGCATTCCTGCTAGCCCTGTCGCCTCGAGCAATTCCCATCTTCGTACAATGCTCTATACAGAAGAATAGAATAATCAACTGGACCATAATGACAGGACAAGCGACAGATGCATGTAGTCTTGTACCAGGCTCTACCGAGACCTGTAACATAATAGTAGCACCATTTTACTTTCACATCTTCTTGTTAACGAACTATCAGCAACTGGGTTATGCTCGCACTGCAGAGAAACAACTGAACTAAGCTGCCTTTCTAGTTTCTACTAGGTATCAATTAGGAGGTGATCTGCGTATCAGCACCAAAAGATTTTGGGCAGTTATATGCTCAAATACAGCGTGTGTAAATCATCGGATTGTTTAAATTACAGCTCGTTACTACGAACAAGATATGATTACGGTCAGTTTGTCTACAGAATTATCTCCTAAATGGCTAACAGTTATGTACAGAGGTGTTGTCCAAACCAAATAAGGCGAATATCCTAATTAATGCCAAGAATGTACAACAAAACATGCAGGCAGAGGACGGATGAGGCTTTTCATTTCTCCTGATTTGCCTTGTTCCCAGCCAAGATGAGGGAGATCTCCAGATCACGGCTGAATGCTTGGTTTAACAGGATACGTGGCTGGAAGGTGGATACAAAGGGGAACCATAAAAAGAACATGATGTGCACAAAGATGAGAGCACCCATTCCTGCATCATACATCCGAGCAATTTCACAGACAGAATCCCAGAGCCCAAGGGATTTCACAAGGCGCTTCCATGTAACAGCCAGCTGCCATGGGAAGTAACAGGTTAGAAGGAGTGTGGATAAATGAGGCATATCATAGACAATGTGTCAACGAGATTCAAGTACAGGCGCTTGCATATGCCAGGATTGCAGTTCTAATTATAAATGTATGTAATCCTGAAGATTATAATCCTTCGATATGGGGTCTAATGATAGACCTAAGAATTCACAGTCCTTTAAGAACTAACCAAGCCAACTACACGAGCCTTAGTGATATCTTGTATTAATGGCAAGTCGCAGTAATAGGATATTTTGCTTAAAAGATAGTAGTAATAGGATAATTTTTTACAGTATCAGCTATAATTTGTTGGATAATTAGATAATTACAGTATTAAATTCTGAATTAAATAAATCATGACAACCGTATAATTTAGTATGAACAGATCTAGCATACTAGTTAACATGAACAGTATAACCATGATCTCAGTAAACATGATTAAGAACCATACAGAAAAGCAGCGCATGTACTGTACGGTAGCCGAAGACAACGTCACAGCCAGTGCAGAGCGATCCCTGTTGGTGTCGGACCGTAAGCGACGGTGACCGACAGTTGATGTAGACGGAAGGCGCGCCGTGATAACGGACGTGAGCAGTCACGCGGAGCGCTTCCAAAAAACCTTATTCGCCCTCTCTCAGTGCAGGATCACAAGGGCGACAGGTTCCAGAGATATGCTCTCCCGTTCGCCGGTGCACTCCGATGGGCGGGATGGAGTAGGTTACGGCAGCGGCGCAGCAGAGAGGAGAGGCAGGCAAAAACCCTAGCACGGTTTTGGTTCTGATCTAATCTGATCTTCCATGGTAGGGGCCGGTTATGGGTATCTATATGGGGACCGCATGATCTCATGTCACGATCACGATCTAAATCGAGTCGGTTTCCACATCCCGAATATGGGCTAAGTTACCAAAAATCAGAACGGCAAAAGGAGACCGTGTCCCCACAAGGTGAGGAACGGCAAAAGGAGGCCGTGAAGCCCATGCCTGTGCCCTAACCCGAGCACGGCCAGGCCAGGCAAGGCGAGGTAGGGCGAGCGAGCGCGCGCGTGTGGAGCTCCCTTTCTCTTTCTGAGGAGTCATGGTAGTCACCATGAGGTGATGAGTGCTTGTCAACCGGGGAGATGATGTGAAGAAGAAGACTTGACCGTGATGGAGTTCGCGTGCGACTCAGGTACACGGATGGACGCTGGTCGGACAGAGGGGTCACGAGGGCGTGCCAGTCCAATCCGGGTGCACGGAGCTGAAGCGGCAAGTGAGAAAAAGGGATCCGTC
>KE370774.1:1794729-1805830 GCA_000418225.1 Zizania latifolia
TGCACTCATCTACACTTTGGTCATCATCTTCCTCTTTTGGACAACTTGATTTTGAGAGTTTTTGAAGGTTTTTCGTGCTGTTCCAGGCAAACGGAACTTCCGGTTTGCCACCGGAACTTCCGTTTTGGACCTTCTGTATGGCGTTCTGGATCAGTCGGAACTTCCGGCTCCGATCGGAACTTCCGGTACATCGGAACTTCCGACTCCGTCCGGAATTTCTGATTTGAGCTTTCTGTCTGGTGTTCTGTATCAATCGGAACTTCCGGCTCCGACCGGAACTTCCGGTACATCGGAACTTCCGGCTCCAAATCAGAACTTCCGATTTGGACCTTCTGTCCAAAATTTTATTTTCCGCTGATTTTCTATTTTGCGCCCATTCACCCCCCTCTGGTCGCTAGATTCGGTCCTACAAATACATACCCAGTCATGGTATAAAGCTCATCAGCATCAGATATCCAGTTTGAATCACT
Organism: Zizania latifolia; assembly: GCA_000418225.1. Classification (NCBI taxonomy): domain Eukaryota; kingdom Viridiplantae; phylum Streptophyta; class Magnoliopsida; order Poales; family Poaceae; genus Zizania; species Zizania latifolia. The sequence continues at coordinate 1,795,200 of KE370774.1, forward strand.
ATATCCCTCAAGCACGGCGGGGTGCCCAGAATTCTGAATCCCATAACTCATAGTACCTATCAAATAGCGCATAACCCTTTCAAGTGCATGCTAGTGATCACTACCCGGGTTGGATATGAACCTGCTCAATTTGCTCACAGCAAAAGATATGTTGGGTCTCGTTGCACTAGCTAGGTACATGAGTGAACCGATTATCTGAGAGTATCTCAGTTGATCTTTGACAAATTTATTATTCTTTTGAAGTATCACACTAGGATCATAAGGAGTTAGAGAAAGCTTGTTGTCTTTATGGCCGAACTGGCTCAAGACCTTCTCCACATAATGGGATTACGAAAGTGTAATCCCATTCTCGTCCTTAATCAATTTGATGTTCAGAATCACATCAGCTTCTCCCAGATCTTTCATATCAAACCTCTTTGATTGGAAAAGACTTGAATGTTTGTGCTAAAGATCAGTATATCATCGATATACAAACATAATATAACTCTTTCGCCCACACCATGTCGATAGTACACACATCTATCGGCCTCATTTATGACAAAGCCCACAGAAGTTAAAGTTCTGTCGAACTTATCATACCATTGCTTAGATAATTGTTTTAGGCCATACAAAGATTTTAATAATTTACACATCTTGCTCTCTTGACCTTTCACTACAAACCCATCAGGCTGATCTATATAGATCTTCTCATCCAACTCTCCATTTAGGAAAGCCATCTTTACGTCCATCTGATGAACGATAAGACCATATGAGGCAGACAAGGAAAGTAATACTCTGATAGTGGTTAGTCTAGTGATAGGTGAATAAGTATCAAAGAAGTCTTCGCCTTCTTTCTATGTGTAACTTTGGCCATAAGCCAAGCCTTGTATTTCTGAATAGTACCATCAGGCCTAAGCTTCTTCTTGAACACCTACTTACAATCCACGGGTTTGTAACCGTAGGGTCGTTCAATTAGCTCCCACGTACCATTGGATAGAATTGAGTCTATCTCATTATAGATAGCTTATTTCCAATCATCTGTATCTGGAGATGCATATGCGTTAGCAATAGTAGTAGGAGTGTCATCTACAAGGTACACAGTGAAATTATCACCAAATGATTTTGCAACCCTCTGTATCTTACTCCTTCTAGGAGCTTTACTGTCATCCTCCTCAAGGATTTCCTTAAACCGATAACAGGTATATCAGGTTTAGGGATTATCTCAGCAGAAAATTTAGTAGTATTATGCATATCTTTCATATGAAATATATTCTCAAAAAATATTACATCACGAGATTCTAAAATAATATTAACATGCATATCAGACACCTCAGATTTTACTACTAAAAATCTATACGCCATGCTCCTCTAAGCATAGCCTAGAAAGACACAATCTACTGCTTAGGTCTCAACTTGTGTTTCTTGACAATTGGGACATTGACTTTCGCCAAACACCTCTAAGTGCGCAAGTAAGAAAGTAATGGTTTTCTCTCAATCCATATCTCATATGGAGTTTGTTCTTTATTCTTGTTCGAAACTCTATGCAGAATGTGACATGCAGTCAACAGAGCCTTCCCCACCATGCCTTTGATAAACCGGCAGTAGCTAACATGACGTTAACCAAGTCAGTTAGCGTGCGGTTTTTTCTCTCGGTAATCCCATTTGATTCAGGCGAATAGGGAGGCGTAATCTCATGAATAATACCATATTCCTCACAGAATTCATCAAATATTTTAGAAAAATATTCACCACCATGATCTGATCTTAGATGTTTGATCTTTCTCTCTAGTTGATTTTCAACTTCAGCCTTATAGATTTTAAAATATTCTAATGCCTCATCCTTAGTTTGTAACAGATAAATATAACAAAATCTAGATGCATTATCAATCAATATCAATCAATATCTCTTTTCACCCTTTGTTAACACACCATTCATCTCACAAAGATCAAAATGTATGAGTTCTAAAGGTGCCAAGTTTCTCTCCTCAGCCGCCTTGTGAGGCTTCCGAGGTTGCTTTGATTGCACACAACTATGGCACTTAGAACCTTTGGCAATGGTGAAATTCAGAATTAAACTCATGTCGGACAAACGAGACATCAAGCCAAAATTAACGTGACATAAACGTGAATACCAAATACTCGCATCATCATTAATATTGCCGCAAATATGGTTCATTGACTTATTGCTAAAATTTGAAAGGGAAAAGCGGAACAGACCTCCGCAATCATAACCTTTACCAATGAATTATCCATGTTTTGACATGACTAATTTATTAGACTTTAAAACTACCTTAAACCCGTCCTTACACAGAACGAAACCGCTAACAAGATTCTTGTTGATAGTAGGGACATGCTGCACGTTCTTTAACTGCACGATCTTTTCCAAAGTAAACTTTAGATCTACCATGCCAACACCATGAACAGAAGCATGTGACCCATTCCCTATCAGGACGGAAGAATCCTAGATGGCCTGGTAAGAAAAAAATATAGAGATGTCAGCACACAAATGAACATTGGCACCCGTATCAAATCACCAGCTAGTAGTTTGAAATACTGAAAGGACAATAGGTAGAACACCGTACCCATCCTCAGTGTTGCCGATGGTCACCATGTTGACATTCTTAGCCCTTTGCCTTTTGCGGTCTGCACGATCTGGACAGTCCTTGGAGAAGTGTCCCAGTTCACCGCAAGTGAAGCAATTCAACTCGACTTTATTATTCTTCTTCTTCTTAAAGGTAGTGGTCTTCATAACCTTGGTAGGTTTATTTTTTCCTTTGCTCTTGCTATGTGGGGACTTCTGCACCAAGTTAGCGCTAGTCTGGCCCTCGCCTCCTTTCTCAGAAGCATCCTTTGCCTGAGCTTTCTCTTCAACATCAAGAGACGCTATCAGGTTTTCAACTAATATCTCCTGTCTCTGATGTTTTAGAGTAGTGGTGAAGTTCCTCCGTGAAGAAGACAACTTTGCAATAATGCATCTAGCTACAAATTTGTTGGGTAGAGGATAATTAACGAGGTGAAGTTCCTTCATAGTTCACACAACCTCATGAGCTTGTTCTACCACAGAACAGTTATTCACCATCCTATAGTCATAGAAGCTCTCCATGAGGTAAAGTTCACTGCCTGCATCTGATACGCTATATTTTGCGATCAGAGCATCCCACAACTCTTTTGCATCTGTCACAGTGATGTAAACATCATACAGATGGTCAGAGAGTACGCGTAGAATGCATCCCACGAAGAGATTATTGGCCTCCGCGAATTTCTTCTGTTCATCAGAAGAAAGTTTACTTTTAGGTTTGCCAAGTCTCGCTTCTCATATATTCATAGCAGTAAGCCAGAGACGGACCTTTGCTTGCCATCTCTTAATGTGCACACCAGAAAATTTTTCCGGTCTTAGTGCATCGGTAAAACCAGCCATTGAATAAATTACAGATTGCCTAAAATGAAGTTTTTGGATTGTTACATAATTAGACAATTACAGTATTAAATTTTAAATTAAATAAATCATGACAACCGCATAATCTAGTATGAACAGATCTAGCATACTACTTAATATGAATAGTATAACCATGATATAAGTAAACATGATTAAGAACCATTCAGAAAAGCAACGCACGTACTGTACGGTAGCCAAAGACGAAGTCGTGGCCGGTGTAGAGTGGTCCCTGTTGGTGTCAGACCATAGGCGATGGCAACTGACGGTTGATGTGGACGGAAGGCGCGTCGTGATGACAGACGTGAGCAGTCACGTGAAACGCTTCTCAAAAACCTTATTCGTCCTTTCCTGGTGCAGGATCACAAGGGCGACAGGTTCTGGAGACCTACTCTCCCATTCGCTGGTGCACGCCGGCTGGCGAGATGGAGTAGGTTACGGCGGCGACGTAGCAAAGACGAGAGATAGGTAAAAACCCTAGTACGGTTTTGGTTCTGATATTCCATGGTAGGGACCGGTTATGGGTATTTATATGGGATCGCATGATCTCGTGTCGCGATCACGATCTAAATCGAGTCGGTTTCTATATCCCAAATATGAGTTAAGTTACCAAAAATCAGAGCGGTAAAAGGAGGCTGCATCCCCGCAAGGCGAGGAGCCAGATTTCGGTGGGCCATTCACGCAGGTGCCGCGCGCCGGCGAAGCGGGTGCCCGTGCCCAGCGAGCGTGCGCCCGCGTGTGGAGCTTCCTTTCTCTTCCCCATATACATAGCTTGGTGGGATGAAGACAACCCCACTATATAAGTTAGTTATCCTCTACTTATACTAGTAATATGGGTCTAAAGGTTTTCACAATCCTCTTAAATGGCATGGGTCTTTGAGATTTATTAGGAATTTCTGAAATATTTACATAGGCCAAGCCCAAAATTCGAGCATAATTTCGTACAGAATTTTGGGAAACATAAAAAATGATAAATCACCCAAACAGAAGACCAACGAAAGTGTAACAGAATGTGATGCAATCTGCTAGCACTGAAAACGGTAAATGCCATTGTAGCCGACAAGTCACCAGTTATACAACCAACTGCTGCGTACAAAATAACATTGCCCCTGTAAACGTAGTGAACAGATATGGTATGAACATTCGAGGAAAGGAACAAGAGGAATATTGTACTTACACACAACACGCACCATCCAGATCCAGTTGCTACAAAAGCAAGTGCACTTGCAAATAAATCAGCAATTGTAAACTTTGTCAATACGAGCAACTCCTGCAATCATTCCAAGTGCAAGGAGGCCCTGTAGAAGCCAAACAAAAGTCGGCGAGGCAGTTGATTTCTTCGGGGTTGCAGTAAAAAGCTGCAACACAATACAACAAAAGATTTGCTTAGATGAAGGTGTCTATATAATTCAAAACCACAGAACAAATGGGGATATTAAAACTTGAATGTAACATACCTTAAATAGGAGCACCAAAACAAGAAGTACAATCCATGACAAGCCATAAACCTGACCAAAGAAAGCATTAGATACAACAGAAAAGTTCAAAAGAACGAGCCTTGGCAGTTTTTTGGCTTATAACATTAAACTAAATGTCTAAAGTCAAAAACGATTGTTCCAGTTAATACCTTAACACAACAATTTTTTTCCGAAAACGTGAGGTATTCCAATGCCATTCAAAACCATGTTTCATATCAACAAAAACTCATGCATGTTTATGTAAAGAAAGAAGAGTTACCACACTATCAGTCAGAAGCTGAACATGCACAACTGGAATTTAACACCAGATTTTTGTGCAAGTGAATAATTATCTGACATAGCGATTGAAAATTTACAATGCAGAACTAATAATTGAGAGATCTCCTGACTTACCGCAAGAGATGTATTGTGTGAAGTAATTTTAAGCTTATACACAATGCCATACTGGAAAATAAGAAATCTGAGGCTTAGGATGGTCTCTAGGATACATCCTCTTATTGTCTTGATATGAGCCTGTATTTATGCAATATAACATAGAATAAGTGAAAAGAACAAAACATGAGTTTTTTTCTCAAACATGCAGGAGAGCTGCACATCATTATATTAAGAAGGAAAAGGGTCTAAGAAGACTCAAACAACCCCAATAAGTGAAAAGAACAAAACATGAATTAAATCAATTAGTCACAATTCAGTCATAGTTACTGATATGCTCCTCATCCCATCAAGATTCCCAGATATTTTCGCCCTTTACACCAACCCTGCCTTTAACAGTCATCGAAGTCTTCAACAGTCCTGATGTTTGAAAATGCAAGTCAATAAAAGGTGAGAACTATGGAAATTAATTTATCCAGCAAACCATATATCTTACATTCATTCAAGCATCAAAGTATAAAACTAGTACAAAGAGTGTACTGATATTATTTCAGAGTGCATATATTATTACCCTATATAACCCCTATACAGGGCATTTCATCATATAGATCATACTATGTTTCTTAATGAGAAAATTGAATGACCTCTCAATTTGATCCAATCAGTTGTGGTGTTGCCTGCATGCTAGCCACCTAAAAGAAAAGCAATTCAATAATATGATTAATCTAAACTTACTTTTGCCACTCGAAACTAGAAGGGTTGAAAATGTATGGTTCGAAAAGCCAGGATACAATAAGGAACCAACTACTGATAGTTATCAGAATAGAGAAATTTTACGGTCCTTGAGGAGGTACCAGGAGGTACCACATTAACACTGAAAAATGTGGTACCTCCTGATACCTCCTCGAGAACTATAAAATCACTCATCAGAATAAAGGAAGATGCACCACCCTTTGTGTAGCCATATACAATGTAGATAGTGAGGAGGAGAGCAACCTCAAGCCTATGGTTACGAATATCTATCAGATTGATCAGCAAGTAGTGCTTGAAAACAATTAGGCACACTCTAATTAAGATTGCAGATTTCATTTGTTGAGTCAGCTCCCAGCAATGTCCAAAAAATGTCCAGTGTTTGCAAGACGGTTTGTGAGCCTCCTGAAGTAAAACGCCCAGCCTGTTCCCCCACTAATATCAATACATGGGATAGAATCAGATTTTGAATTTCATGTTCTAAGATGCATAAGGAAACCTTCTGTTCTATTGTTTTTAAAAAAAAAACATGTCTGATAATTCCGGTACACATGGGACACCATAATATAACATATTACAAAAAACTAATATGATCAACATGAAAAATGTGGTCTACTTCATTATAAGATGTGTGTGAATGATGGATACTCATATAAGCTGAGCCTCCTGCAAGTATTCGCTTGAAAACTTGGAAGTAGAAACTTATGCTTGACAAAATGGCTTCAAGAATAGAATCTGTAATTTTCAGCGAACTTTATGTGACGAACAACAAAACCTCTTCCAGTAGCATGATACTGCATAAAGGACCATCTGTAAGCAGAATTCTAATAAGTAATATTGAACAAACTAACACACACTTCATACCTTTGTGCCAACAGAAGGATTGTTCTCCCAAAATAACGGGTTCTGGTTCCAAGAAAAAATGTGAAAAATACTGAACAGTACTGTAGTTGCATTGTAATGAAATAGCCTGCAATAAGGTTAAAATTGTAACACGAGATTTTCATGAAAAAAAAGAAATCACAAACATGACTTACAGTAACCTGTGAGAAACACATATCTTTATCTAAAGTGTGACATGACATGAGAGGCAAATCTCACTTGAATTTATATGTGTTTTTTTTATTTTTGTTATAATGTACTTTATAATTGCGCAATTCCATCTAATTTTTGCCCCAACTTTTGGCATCGCTGTCCTCATGGTCGCCGCTGTCCATGAGCATCAGTGGCAGTGAGTGTAATTAACATGCATTGCTCGAGGCAACACTGTGACCCTTTGCTAGTCCGCAAGAATGGCTTTCTCGGAGTCCCTACTGTCAGCGCTCAAACTCGAATTTGGGAATTTTCGGTGGATGAGTGCTTTGTAGCTGATCCGACAAGAACGAGGCAGAGCAGTGTTGTCTGAGTTTCAGAGAAGCAGAAAGCAGTGCAGCGTTGGCTGGGTTTCAGAGAAAAACAGAAACACACTCGATTTTGCGCTGCAAGTGTTGCCGCAGCTTTTCTGGTTCTATTCATTTCTTATTCAAACGGAAAGCAAACAACCACTCTGAGTTTGCCGCCATGATCCAAACACAGCGGACGCACGCGATCAACTAAAGATGGCGCGAAGACTGGGCACGACGTGAAAGCAGCACGCCTCAGCCCATGCAAACAGATTCAGCTAATCATGCGGTGCAGCTAAGCAACGGAAATAAACATGCAGACAGCACTAAGTTTAAGATAACAAATCACTCCCTAAACTTTGTGCAGCTAAATTATTTCGACCATACCAATTAGAGTCCTCAGCTCCTGAAATTTAACTCTTCCCAAAGGCTTTGTTAAAATATCTGCGAGCTGTCCCTCTGTGTTGATGAACTCAACTTCAATGCTTCCATCTTCCACGCACTCCCTGATGTAGTGGTATCTGGTATCAATATGTTTACTCCTCTCGTGAAAGACTGGATTTTTGCTGAGGGAGAATGCTGACTTGTTGTCAATTTTGATCACGGCAGCACTGGCTTCTTCACTCTTCAACTCACTCAGCAGCCTTGCTAACCAGACTCCCTGGCAAGCTGCTGTTATTGCCACGATATACTCAGCTTCACAGGAAGAAAGAGCGACCACCTTTTGCTTGTATGATTGCCAGCTCACCGGCGATGAACCGAGGAAGAAGAGAACGCCAGTCGTGCTCTTGCAAGTATCTACATCACCCGCCATGTCGCTATCGCTGAATCCAACAAGTTTCAGATTACTGAACCCCTTGTTGAATCGGCATCCAAAATGCTGGGTTCCTGCTACATACCGAAGCACTGTCTTCACAGCCACCCAATGCTCTAGGGTTGGGGCCTCCATGAATCTGCTCACGTAGCCAACAAAATAAGCAATATCTGGTCGAGTGTGGCAGAGGTACCTTAAGCTTCCGACAATACTCTGGTAGGTGGTGGCATCGGTTGGAGGAGCTGTACTATTTCTACTCAATTTGAACCTTGGCTGCATTGGTGTACTGCATGGATTATGGTTTTCCATGCTAGCCTTCTCCAAGATCTTGCCTACATACCCAGCCTGGCTCATTGTAATGGAGGTGGCTGCTTGCTTCACTTCTATGCCAAGATAGAAACACAAGAGCCCAAGGCCACTCATTTTAAACAGCTTCTTCATCTCCTCCTTAAACCTGCTGATTTCTCCTGGATTGCCACCTTGTTGGTGAAGTTTTTGGTCACACGCGTGGCCTGAGAGATCTGCTTAACTTTAGTGCAGGTCCTAAATTTACGGTTCGTGGCGTGCCAATCAGTTTGATCCTACAACTGATAAGATAGACAAAAAAAATGTAAGTAGTAACACCTATCGGCTATCGAGCCGATGGTTTCAACGTGTATCGGACTATCTATTAAATGACTTTAAATAAAATACAATAAGAACATGGTAAATATCAATCAACGCAGCATATCGGGTGCACGATGTACAAAAAATAGATCTATTGTGAAACCTATCGAGACATCGGCATCGGCTTGAACCAACTAATCTGTGAAAGCAATTGAAAGTAATACTATAGTCGATATCGGGATATAAAAGCAAGACAGATATAATAATGCTAGGCCGATGTGTATAGCCCGATTCCGATGCCCGATACAACGATGAGATTAAAACATGTAGAAAGATAACCTATCGGCTTATACTCCGATAGAATCTAGCCTCAGCATGCCCGATCTGTGTTCGCATTATGATTCGCTATAACCGCAAGATTGGACCGAACTAAGACAGTCGCTAAGTCACAGCAAATCATAGTGCTAGACATATCGGAGCACACTTCATCCAGATGAACGATACGCGACGTTAATCAAACACACGGACTAAGATGTCGAACTCAACCAATGAAGCCTTAGACTGAAATATTTGACCTAAACCACGCATCTGATACAGCATGATTGATACATAGACTAAGATATCGGACCTAACCGATAAAGCCTTAGATCTACTAATCAATACATGTTTGGCGGAACTTACCCCTTGCCGGAGATCGAAGCGATGCAGCCCCGCGGGAGAGCAAGAACTCGCCGATGGCAAGTTTGGCGATGCGCCAAGAGTTGTTTGATCTGTTGATTGATTGATGATAAACTAGGTCTAAAAGTTACATATTTATAGTCCGGAGACTTGCTGTCCTATGCCGATACGATTGTAACCGATTCAGCAGAAAATCTACCCTTTCCTTCTTTATCGGCTTCTCTCCCAACTATATCCTTATCCGATCACTCGTACATGTTGCGGACGGGCTTCATTGACCGTACTTTGACTGGACTCTTGATTTTCATTGACCGGGCCACAACTGTGCTGGGCTTGGGCTTTACCAAATTTTACCGTTAACACATGACCCCCAATTTCGGAGTGTGGGTGCAACCCAATGCTTCGAAATTCTGGCTTCACCAATATCAATCTCTGCCAAACGTCGAATCATGGACTCACCAGATCTACAGAAATTTCCTTAACCCACTTTCCGAGGCACTGTAGTATCCTTAACCCATTTTCCGAACCACCGCATTCGCCCTATAAATATCCCCTCGGCCACCTTTCTTCTTCTTCACCTTTCGCCTCCTCGCGTATAATACTTTCCGCATCCAAGTTGCCTTGCCGGTTACTGCGCACTTACTGCTGGCGTTCTCGCTTCCACCGACCTAACCACCAGCGATCCAGGACTACAGAATCGAACTCTTTGCATTCAGCTGCATCAACAATCTCCACCGTAGCTCCAATGGCGACCACCTCCATGATTCCAGAGGTACATTGTACTATTTGATCCTTCCTCAGTTTCCCTTCCTTTCCACCGTCTTTTCGGGTTCTTAGTTTTTGATTGCATTTTTTAGTTCTCTGATTTGCCCTTATTTCTTTTCTTTTCTGTAGAACCTCAAAAACCAAATCCTCATCCCCCTTGCAGATCCTCCTTCCTGCTTTTTCCTCGGTCCGATGGGTAACCTAGACCCCTCCGATATTATCAATGCTGAAACCCAACGGATCCCATTCAAAAACTCTAGGATGCTTCTTTCTGACTGGAACTTGAGCTTTAGAGCTTTTCCTTCTCCTCTTCCCGGCTGGAGGGACTGGTACCTCAGGGTATCGGCTGCCAAGCGCACTTTCTAGGACGAAAT
>KE370774.1:1813192-1848253 GCA_000418225.1 Zizania latifolia
TGCACCCTTCTCTTTTGGTTCTTTGTGAAAATGCCGCTTGGGCACCATTGCTCATTCTTCTTCTGATGGTTATGCCGATGCCTCTCATCGAACAAATGGTCACTGCCCTCCTGGTAGTTGTCTTCTGTGTTGACGAGTCCGAGCCGCTCAGGCACCAATGGTTTACGCAGAGGAGTCCTTCGGTCGCCTTCATAAGATCTCTGATCGTCATCATAAGGTCTCCGGTCATCATCACGGGGCCTCCGACTGACTCTGCTACCACTGCACTCCGGGCAATTATCCATCGATGGTAGGCGCATCCCTTCATTCCAGCAGAATCTAAAGAACTCACAGTTCTAGTAGGGGTTGAACCGCGAGGGGGCCCGATTGGCCTCATCATCATTGTCCTCATTCGCCTTCCTCTTGTACTTGTTTATCAGGCCCGACGAAGTAACTCATGTCTGGTCCCCCTCCTTCCTGGTGCGCCTATCTCCCTCTCAGCGCCGTTCGTTGGGGTACTGGATGCAGACCATATTGGTGGGGAACAGGTGCCCGTCGATGTTCATCGGCCTCTTCCCATCGTCGAACTTGATTCTTCCCTGCTCGACGGCCGATTGGATTTGCTGCCTGAACACATTGCATTCATTGGTGTGGTGCGACGGAGAATTGTGCCATTTGCAGTACTTCCTCTTCTTCAGCTCATCGACCGATGGGATCACGTGGTTGGGCAGTAGCTGGATCTATTTTTCTTTCAGCAATAAGTCAAAAATTCTGTCTGCCTTATTGATATCAAAATCATACTTCTCTTCTTTGTCCGATGCCTTCACCCAGGGGCAAGCAACAGGCTTCTTGTTTCTGGACCACTCAGCGAGTCCCACTTCGGCATCGGATCTAGCATCTTCTTCAGACTCCGATGAGTACGCCTGGGCGTACGCAATCTTCTTCTGGAATTTTTCCCTTCGAGCTTCTTGAAATCAGCTCTCGTATGCCGATACCCGCTGCACCAGATGTGATAAGCTTTCGAACTCCTGAGAGGAAAATCTTTCCTTGATCAGGTTTAGCAACCCCAGAAATGCTAGCTCAGCCAATTGGGTGTCACTGAGACTCAGACTGTAGCATCTGCTGCGCACGTCTCGAAACCTCTGGACGTAATCTTGCACCGACTCATCCATCCTCTGTCGAACCGATGTGAGGTCCATCAGCTTCATCTCGTGCATGCCGACGAAGAAATACTTGTGGAACTGCTTCTCGAGGTCCGCCCACCCTCTGATGGAATTCGGCGGTAGTGAAGAAAACCAAGTAAAGGCCGATCCCGACAGTGATAACAGGAAGAATCGGACCCTGAGGACCTCATCGGCCGATGCCTCCCCGCACTGGACGAGAAAATGGCTCACATGCTCGATTGTGGAGATTGAGTATTGCCCCGAGAACTTGGAGAAGTCAGGCACCTTGTATCGGTTGGACAGTGGCACCCGATCGAACCACTCTGGGTACGGCCTCCGATACATGTAAGTTTGGTCCTTGGGCTTCAAACCAAACTGGTCACGGATGACCTCGGCAATGCGGTTCACCCAGTCTTCTTCTTGCTAGTTCGGTATGGGGTATCGATCTGATGTGGGCGCCTGAGGGTATTGATCGGGTTGAGGAGTGCTGTAATGATACTGCTCCCCTTGGGCGTAGGGCTGTCCTCCAAAGTACGCAGCCTGGTAGTACCCCTAAGGGATACCATTGGATGCCCCTCTTGGTGGCACGAGGTCAGACAGCACGTTCCTCTCGATGCCGTAGGTGATTTGTGGAGCTTCACGCCTCATCGGCCCTTGTGGAACAGGAGTTGATAGTTGAGCCAGCCGAGGAGGCTGTGGAGGCTGGGGCGCCTGAGGGTGGTTGACCGAGAAGTATGTCGGGCCCCATAGCGGCTCCTGAGCTACAGTACCCTCGACGGTCTTCTTGATTAACCTGTGGAGAGTGTTGACCAGAACCCCCGACTGGTTGATGAGGGCATGGTTGACTGCGCGGTCAACGGTTTCTTGAAAGTTGACATGGGGGCTGTCGGGCCGCTGACTAATTCTCTAGTGAAGGTGGGCTTCGGCAATTGAGTTTTCTGGACAGGTCCCGATCTGGTCATGCCGAAGTATTCGAGACACATCTTTTGGTAGTCATCAACGTGCTTCTGCACCTCCACCCTTTGTTCCTCATTCAGCGCCTCCATGGTGACTTGGATGACATTGCTGTTGTCGAATTCTCCCGCCATAACGGGAAGTGTCGTTGAAGATGTGTCCCACCGGGCGTGCCGAAAAGCGTGTTGGTGAAGTTTTTGGTCACACGCGTGGCCTGAGAGATCTGTTTAACTCTAGTGCAGGTCCTAAATTTATGGTTCGTGGCGTGCCAATCAGTTTGATCTTGCAACTGATAAGATAGACAAAAAAAACATAAGTAGTAACGCCTATCGGCTATCGAGCCGATGGTTTCAACGCGTATCGGACTATCTATTAAATGACTGAAAATAAAATGCAATAAGAACATGGTAAAGACCAATCAACGCAGTATATCGGGTGCACGATGTACAAGAAATAGATCTATTGTGAAACCTATCGAGACATTGGCATCGGCCTGAACCAACTAATCTGTGAAAGCAATTGAAAGTAATACTAGAGTCGATATCGGGATGTAAAAGCAAGACAGATATAATAACGCTAGGCTGATGTGTATCGCCCAATTCCGATGCTCAATACAACGATGAGATTAAAACATGTAGAAAGATAACCTATCGGCTTATACTCCGATAGAATCTGGCCTCAGCATACCCGATCTGTGTTCGCATTATGATTCGCTATAACCGCAAGATTGGACCGAACCAAGACAGTCGCTAAGTCACAGCAAATCATAGTGCTAGACATATCGGAGCACACTTCATCTAGATGAATGATACGCGACGTTAATCAAGCACACAGACCAAGATATCGAACTCAACCGATGAAGCCTTAGACTGAAATATTTGATCTAAACCATACATCTGATACAGCATGATCGATACATAGACTAAGATGTCGGACCTAACCGATGAAGCCTTAGATCTACTAATCAATACATGTTTGGCCGAACTTACCCCTCGCCGGAGATCGAAGCGATGCAGCCCCGCGGGAGAGCAAGAACTCGCCGATGGCAAGTTTGGCGATGCGCCGAGAGTTGTTTGATCTGTTGATTGATTGATGATAAACTAGGTCTAAAAGTTATATATTTATAGTCTGGAGACTTGCCGTCCTATGCTGATACGATTGTAACCATTTCCGCAGAAAATCCACCCTTTCCTTCTTTATCGGCTTCTCTCCCAACTATATCCTTATCCGATCACTCGTACATGTTGTGGACGGGCTTCGTTGACCGTACTTTGACTGGACTCTTGATTTTCATTGACCGGGCCGCAACAGTGCTGGGCTTGGGCTTTACCAAATTTTGCCGTTAACACACCTGTGATAATCAAGTCATCCACGTAAACTCCCAACAACAGTCCATATGCATCACTGCCACGTGTGTACATGGCATGCTCAGAAGTACTCCAGGTGAACCCAATAGCCAACAGGCACCGATCAAGCTTGGAATTCCAAGCCCGTGGCGCTTGACGCAATCCATAAAGCACCTTGTCAAGCCATAGCACATTGTTCTCCATGCCTTTCTCAATGTACCCAAGTGGCTGCATCACATATAACTCCTCCTCGAGCTCTCCGTTGAGAAATGCAGATTTTACGTCCATGTGGTGAACCGCCCATGAACTGTGTGCTACCATGGTGAGGAGCAACCGAACAGATTCCAGCGATGCGACTGGCGTGAACACCTCATCGAAATCCACTCCCTGCCGCTGCACGTAGCGCTTCGCGACCAGGTGAGCTTTATGCTTGACGATGACACCATTTGCATCATTCTTCACGTTATAAGCCCATTTAAGGCCAATTGGACGGTGGCCAGCAGGTAGATCGACGAGGCGCCATGTCTTGTTCTCCAAGATAGAATTCATCTCCTCGATCATCGCCTTGCACCAACACTACTGTTGCTCAGCCTCATGGAAGCTTCACGGCTCTTCGGCCGATAAGAAAGGAGCTCTTCTGGTTCATCATCTCCAGCTTCAACTCGATTTATCATGGCTAGCACATTTGGCATGGTACGGTAGCGATGAGGTCCACGACCAGAATTAGCATCATCAAGATACTCTTCTGCATTCGCCGGTGGAGACACAAACTCCACACTCCGGCGCATCACAGACTCGGCGTTGCTGGTGGCTGCTTCTGGTTCCTCCGAAGTTGGCGTGTGCAGCGTGGGTTCTGCACTCCCCACACCAGCAGTCCTGCCCAATGGAACGGTGTACTCAACAGTGAAGGAATCACTAGAGTCTACTCCCGTACCATCAGCAGGTGTGCTCCATTCCCAGGCGGCAGTTTCATCAAACAGCACATCACGTGTGACATGAACGCGCTGTGCCACCGGGTTGTAGACACGATACGCCTTGCTCCCATCTTCATAGCCGATGAAGATCATCTTGGTGCTGCGATCATCGATCTTCTTGAGGTTTGGCTTCATATTCTTGACGTGGGTGATGCAGCCGAAAGTGCTGAGGTGCTGGACACTTGGCTTGCGCCCATACCAAGCTTTGAATGGAGTCTTGCCGGCGACGCTGCGCGTGGGGGAGCGATTTAACAGGTACACCGTCGTGACAATCGCCTCACCCCAGAACGCAGCAGGGACTCACTTTGCCTTGAGTAGACTGCGAGCCATGCCAACGATGGTCTGGTTTCGCCGTTCGACGATGCCATTTTGCTGTGGGGAGTACAGCGCCGTGAGATGCCTCTGGACTCCGAGCTCGATGCAGTACGCATTCAAGTCTGTCGAGTTGAATTCACCCCCTCGATCAGTGAGGAGAATCTTGAGTTTTCACCCACACTCAAGTTCTACCCGCTCAATGATCTGCTTGATGGACGCGGGTGCTTCATCCTTGCTGGTCAGCAGGGCCACCCACATGAACCTGCTGAAATCATCCACAAGCAGAAGAAAATAGTGTCTCCCTCCGTGCGTTGGGGGTGAAATAGGCCTGCACAAATCATCATGAAAGAGCTCGAGGTGCTGATCTGCCCGGTGCTTTGCTGCTTGCAGAAACAACGTCCTGCGTTGCTTGGTGGCAAGACAGCTGTCACAGAGCTGCGTGATCTGCCAGACTTTGGGCATGCCGTGAACCATGTCATCGCGCACGAGCTTGTGAAGGGCTTTGAAGTTCAGATGTCTGAAGCCCGCGTGCCACAGCCACGCCTCGTCTTCCATCCTCGCCGATAAGCACACCAGCTGCACCACTTTCAGTGGAAGAACATAGAGGTGTTTGCGACCTCGAGTTACCTTGGCCAGCAGCCGCTGATGGTGATCCCACATCCACAGCACGCCGTCCTCGGTCAGCACACGACAGCGATTTTCATCCAGCTGGCCGATGCTGATGACATTGCTTCTGAGGCGAGGAATGAAGTACACATCCGTGAATGCATGGTGTTCTCTCCTGCTGCACTCGAACAGGACAGTGCCTCACCCCTAGATGGTGACCACTGACCCATCACCAAACTTCACAGAGCCGGTGATCATCGTGTCTAGCTCAGTGAAGATGTCGCGCCACCCCGTCATGTGGTTGCTGGCTCCTGTGTCCAGGTACCAGACATCTTCATGGCCTGCATCGTTGCGTTGCAGGTTGATGCGCGCCTAAGTCTCATCAAGTTCAATGGACACCGGCGCGTCAACTGTGCTGACGGCAAGTGAACAGGCCTGTGCCATCATTAGCATAGGATTCTCGTCATCAACCTCCACCAAGTTAACTTGTTCTTCGCGATGAGGCTTGCGGCAATTTCTGGTCCAGTGACCCAACTTGTCACAGTTGTTGCATTTGTCGTGGGAGATGTCACGATTGCCTTCCTTGGACTCACGAGCGCCTTCGTCACGTGAACCTGCATCGCCCTTCTTGCGAGATCGCCCATGCCGCTTGCGGTTGCCGTCCTTGGACTTCGAGTTGCTGGAGGAGTCTTGACCCGTTGTGTGCTGCTTCATGCAAGCTGCCCACTGCTCCTCGGTGTCACCGCCGCTCGGTTGATGGTCCTCCACAGTTTTGAGCCACCCAGTCACGTCCTCGACAGTCAAGGCAGACAAGTCGAGCAACATTTCAATGGCAAGCACAATTTGTGAGAACCTCGGTGCAGCGGTGTGCAGGTACTTTTTGACCACCTTCTCCTGTGGCTCGGGGTCGCCGAGGGTCCCGAGCTGGTTCACTAGCCCATTCAGCCGCATGGCGAAGTCATCAACAGACTCGCCATCCTTGAACTCAAGCATCTCGTACTGACGGCGAATCTGCTGCGCACTAGCCTTCCTGACACGGTCCATGCCCATTCGCATCTGTGCAATGGTGTCCCATGCAGCCTTCGTGTTCTCCTTCAGAGCGAGGGTGGAGATCATCTCCGTCGGAACAGCCCGAGGATGGCCTCCAGCACTGTTCAGTCCTCCTGGAAGTCGGCGTCGCCATACTGGATGGCGTCCCAGAGCCCACATCTTGCAGCATCACCTTCATCATCAAAGCCCAATCTGCGTAGTTGTTCTTCGTCAGCGTCGGATAGTTGGCTGAACCACCCACCTCCTTCACCACACGCCGGACAATGAGGTCTCGGTCACCACCGTCCAGGCAGCGTCCATGGCACGGTGCAGGGGATGGCGAAGGTCGACGCAGCCGACGCGGAGGACTCCTCGATACGTACGGCGTTGGAGCAGACATGGCTCTGATACCAAATATCAGCACTCAAACTCGAATTTGGGAATTTTCGGTGGATGAGTGCTCTGTAGCCGATCCAACAAGAATGAGACAGAGCAGTGTTGGTTGAGTTTCAGAGAAGCAGAAAGTAGAGCAGCGTTGGCTGGGTTTCAGAGAAAAACAGAAACACAATCGATTTTGTGCTGCAAGTGTTGCCGCAGCTTTTCTGGTTCTATTCATTTCTTATTCAAATGGAAAGCAAACAACCACTCTGAGTTTGCCGCCGTGATCCAAACACAGCGGACACACGCGATCAACCAAAGATGGCATGAAGACTGGGCATGACGTGAAAGCAGCACACCTCAGCCCATGCAAACAGATTCAGCTAATCATGCGGTGCAGCTAAGCAACCAAAATAAACATGAAGAAAGCACTAAGTTTAAGCTAACACCTACCACATGTCTTTGATCACTGAATGCCATCCAGATTTTGGAGATCAATTAAAAACAAGAGATCTTCTTGGAAAGAACATGCCCCCGTCCCTGTGCCACAGTGCCAGTGGATGTGATCTCAGAAACAGGAATGGAACACTCCTTCAATGGCCGAGCTGGCATTATGGCAGTAATTCTGGACAGATCGGTGGTATGTACTTTTCGCTAACTTATTTCTTTAGTTTTGATGAAGTATATGTATTTCACGAGACAAATATATGATAGCTGGTGATATGAATAAAAACCTAAAAATATATTTGTAGGTTTCAATCTCGGTTTCACTACGCAGTGGATTGTTTTCTTATTGTACTTTTCTTTTATAGATTTTACCTACAAATTGAAAGATTTACTCATTACACATGTAAATCAGAAATAGAAAATACAACTTTTCCTAAGTGTGTGTGCTACATACCCGTAGCAGGTTTTCCTAACAATGATTTTGCTGATAGGACGACAGATAAAAACAAGAGGAAATTAAACTTGATTACGTACAGGAGGTATATTCTCCCGTGGCACTTGTTTTCGGAGTTAATCTCCATCCAACGCGACGCCAGGAACCAACGTCAGGAGCAAGCACAAGCACCGCACCACCGAAGCACTTGTTCATCAACAATCACTGTGTTCATTCATTCTTCTCCCAAATCAAAACACGTTACCAAGCACTTTTGCTTTCACTGAGAAAGGCCACAAGAACACCAAGTGTTGACGAATCACTGAGCAGTCCACCAAAAGAGATACCCGAGGTGGTGATTAGATGTGTAAGGGAAGCGCAGCGCCTTCGAACCCGATGGTCGACTCTAGTATATGAGAGCTAAGATTTATACTGGTTCAGGCCTCCCGAGGGATAATTGCCCTACGTTCAGTGTTTTGTTGTATAATGATGTGTCTAAACTTACAATGCAACGTGATTAAGCTATGAAGGCTTAAGGCATCGAAAGCAAGATAAATAAAATATCTCTGGGCGGGTGTCTCGCCCCCTTTATATACTCAAGGGGCGAGCTCAACAACCTAAGACTCTATTCTGAGTTGGTATCTTCAAGATCTAGGAATACCTACCAAACTCAGGTGCTAATTCCCTAATTACAAGGCTTCTGGTATAAATATATCTCTTCATACATATATAGGGTTCGGTTCTCCAATAAGGACTCATCCTTCCTTATCGAAACCAAGCCCCCTTCATGAGCCATACCGGAATGCAATACTGGACTTAGCTCGCTCTCGGTCTGGACTGATAAGCCCATTGTGAGGTATCTGGAGATCATAACCCTGACAGCAGCCCCCGAGCTCTTCTTAGCTTGGTCAAAAAACTTTCGACTGAACAAGCTGGGAGGAGCTCATTCTTTAATCTTGAATCCTTGTACTTTTGTTGAAGTCTGATAGTCTTGAAAAAAGCTTTAATTTTCTTCTTTGTGTGAGGTTGGATCGCTTAGGTGCACCCACACAGTGTAGCCCTCGAGTCTCGAGGTAAATGGAACATTTAGCTCGAGGGTCAAAAATAACCTGCAGAGAAAGTCTTCTGGAACTCCAGCCTTTGATAAATCCTTGAAAGCTTTTTCGAAATGTCTTGTCTTCTGGTGTTGTTGGTGCTTTGGAGGAGTTTGCACGAAGAAAGTGATCGCTGAAGTTTTGGGCCATTGTGTTCTTCAATGAGATCATACTCGGGTTCCCAGGACTTAGCTCCCAAGAACGTAGTCCTCTGGTTGTGAGGCTCGAATTTGGAAAGTCTTGGGCGCACGAGGCCCCGAGCGTGGTGCCCCGAGCATTCGGGTCCTCGGGCGCCTGAGCCACCGAGCGCGCGATCTCTTGAGCGCACGAGCTCCCGAGCATATAGGGCTTCAGGCGCATGATCCCTCGAGCACACGACTTCTCGAGCGCACCAGCCCCCAATAGTGCGTGGTCTCGAGCGCATGAGCTCTTGAGCACGTGAGGTCTCGGGCGTGTGAGCCCCGAGCGTATGAGCTCTCGAGAGAACATGGAACCCAAACGTCGCATGCTCTGTCAGGCACCTAAAAAGTTACTTTTTGGTCTTCTCTGCTGGCAATTAATGTGTTGTAGTTAAGGGGACAGAAGGGACACCTCTGCTCTGACTAGGCCATGCACAGGCGCAGGCTATGGGTGCAGATAAGGAGGCAAAACCATCAGATCCAGGCAGCTAAGGGGTGCACTGCTACCAAAGCGTCGCCCCTCCGCATCGGTCATGATTGACGCCACGGTGAAAGTGGTGCCTTTATTTAACCCACGAATCTCCTACTTCTAGCAAGGAGCATATGCCCACTCTTTTTCTTCTCATCGCTGGGCTACCTGCCGTGTTCTTCCATCGCCTTTCATGGCTTCCAACACCCTGGGTCGTGTTGCTACCCTAAAGATCTATAAGGTGCCGGCGTCCCTTTTGGCCATGAGGCTGAAAGGCTACAGAGTTGAGGATCCCCGGCCACAGGTCTGTCGCTGATCTGCTTGCTTATGCTTTGGTTCACTTACTTTAGTGTTTGATGATCAACCATCAAGCGATGTGATGCAGGAGGGTATTGTTAGCATGGAGATGTTGTACAAGGCAACTATGTTTATGAAACACTGTGCTGTTCCCTGAAATAGATTATCATTATGGATCAACAAATGCATGATTTGTTCATGGGACTCATAATATGACTATTTCTAGATGATCCCTGATTGGTTTAAGTCATATATGGAACAGATGTGACTGAGATCAGCATGTCCATTAATTGATGATCATGTCTCATGGATCATGGGTATGGAGATAGCAACTCAATAACATGAACATATGTTAGAGAACATATGTGGGATAGACCCGCTACGAGACACTGTTGAGATTTGATATGTCATCAGTAGGTCTCTGTAGTATTTATGTAAAGTCCTTAGACCTGAGATCTCTATAGTTCTCAACATGCACAATGGCTTACTTTGGGACTACCAAACGCTATTCTGTAACTGGATAGTTATAAAAGTAGTCTTCGGGTCTGTCATAAAACATATAGTAGGATATGAGTGATCAAGATGGGATTTGCTCATCCTTAATGGGAGAGATATTTCTAGGCCCCTCGATGTAATGGATTATGAAAGTACATGGCCATACCGACGTGTTTAAGGAATTAATCACATGTTATAATCCAATACGAAGATCGAGCTATTGATAGGATGGCACAAATCTCACCTTGTGCTCGATCGACATCGTGAGGCAAAGGGACATGTACATGAGATACCTTACAAGGTTCAGCCAATATGATCTTTACGTATACTTGGGTTAAATATACTTTGCTAGAGGCCACTGTTAATTGAGTATGGAAAAGAGTTTCCATATATTAACCAAGCTATACGTGAACCTATAGGATCACACACTTAACGAGGTGGAACATTAGATTTGAATAGGTTTCGAATTGGGCTCAGTTTGGATGGAGATCCAAACGGTTTGGATAGAGATCTAAATGATTTGGATGGAGATCTAAACAGATTAGATAGAGATCCGAGTAGAGTCCTGGTTGGGCCTGAAGGGCCTGAGCTTGGACATATATATATATGAGGGTGCAGGGCGCACGGAAACAATGCCTTCTTCGCTTGTTGATGCGTTTCTTGTGCTAAGTTGTTAGCAACCAAGAGCAAATCCTATCCTCCACCTCTCGAGCCCGACCACCTCATCGACCGTCGGGGTGTTAGTACACCACCAACTGGCATTCCATCCCTAGATGTGTGGATACCAGTAGAGGCATTACTTTACTGCTTCACTGATCTACATCGACATCGGCATCGCCGATCGGATTGGTGGTGTCATCGGCTTGAAGAAGCACAACTCCTCGGGAAGTCCTTGGGAGAAGTTCTCGAGGAGTCCTTGGGAATTCCTGACCTCAGGCAAAGGCTTCCTGGGAACGTTGATCAGTTTCTCGAGGACATCGATCGGCTTCTCGACTTCATCAGCATGCTCGAGTTGGATCGGCTCACTACTCCAACTTTCCTTCCATTGCACTGCGTGCCCGAGGTAACGATCTATGGTCCCTCTCAAGCAAGGCTTCCTGGTGTGCACGGTAGAAAAAGTTTTATTTTTGACTAGCGTAGCCTCCGTGTTCCCCAACAAGTATCATGCCATGCTTGGAGCTTTTATCTAGCGCAGATCCCCCTTTTGATGTTATGCTGCTTATGGTGATACTTGAACATCGGGACGTTGTGGTGATTGTCCTGGGCGGGCGAAAAAGGCCAGTAATGACCATCGCAATGACCACTCCTTCTGATGCTCCATTTTTTCTCTCAGTGAAGAAGGTAGTGCAGTGCCATCCCGAGAGTTCTCGTCAGTCTGTAGCAAGGTAAACTTCTACTCAGTTTGCTTAACTATGATCTGATTTTTGGGTCTTCTCATCCTTCAGGGCCTCGACAGGATCTATTCTTTTGGGGGTGATGGCATAATCGGTGCTGCGTCGGGTGAAGTTGGGGCTATCGCGGCAGTGGCAACCAAAGATTTGGTGCCCGTGGTGGCTGAGATTGCTTTGCAGAATGATGTCTCTGGTCCTCTTTATGTTTTCCCTTCCTATGAAGCCTTCGAAGGAGGCTGTGTCCCCTTCCTTAGGGTAATGTAGTCCCTATAAAAGTAGTTAGTTTTAAGCTTCTAATAAAGAGAACATCATGTCATTGCCTTACGGTGTTTTTGGATTGCCTTAATGTCCTTTGAGCCCTCGATGCATCTGTGAACCTTTTGTGGATCTGTATCACCCACATGGTGTAGCAGAGATATACTTATCGAGGTCGGCGATGTTGATGAAGGTGCACGACTACGGGTGTGCGGCTAAAGAGCCTACCCTCTCCTAGGTCTATTGCCTGCATGATGACCATCTAGCGCCCAACTCGGAGGGGGATGTAGTCAGCAAGGGTTGATGAGGTTAGTGAAGATGCATGACTGCAGGTGTACAGCTAAAGACCTACCATCTCCCTGGTCTGGTTGCATGCACGGTGACCATATGGCACCCAACTTGGAGGAGGATATAGTCGGCATGGGTCGGCGAAAGAAGAGCTCAACTGTAGGTGTACAGGCCTAAGGCTTACCGATTCCTGGCCTAGTTGCATGTCTAGGGGAGGAAGTAGTCAGCGAGGTTAGCGAAAAAGACGCTCGACTGTGGGTGTATAGCCCTAAGGCTTACCCCTTCCCGGCCTAGTTGCATGTCTAGGGGAAAGTAGTTGGCGGAAAAGGAGAGTGCTTCCTTGGTTGATGAGTGCTTGAACACATTAGATTTATTGACAAGAAGCAATAAGGGTTTAATACAAAAGAAGGTTAGGCATAAAATCGACGAAGGTGCTCTATGTTCTATGAGTTGGGCACTGGTTGTCCGTCTTCTTGCATTAGACTGTAGGCCCCCAGCCTTTTACTTCGGTGATGATAAAAGGTCATTCCTAGGAGGCAGAAAGCTTATGCATCCTGACGGTTGATTGTACCCAGCGAAGCACCAAATCTCTAACCTTGAAATTTCTGCATTGTATGTTGTGGTCATGATATCACCGGAGGGTCTGTTGATATTGATTTGCTTGTACTGCGGACGCTATCTAGGCTTCCTCGATGTAGTCAATATTTTCAGCCCTGGTTTGTTTTGATGTCCCCTCATTGTAGTGCTGGACTCAGGGGGACTTGTGTAGCATGTCGATCGGGAGGATTGCCTCAGAGCCTTAGACAAGGAAGAAGGGAGTCTGACCTGTTCCCCTATTCGGCTACATGCAAAGCACCCAGAGTACTACAGGGAGTTCCTGCAGCCACCTCCCGACATATATTTGTAGGGGGTCAAAGATTTGAGCTTTTAGTCCTTGGAGGATCATCTCGTTGGCGTGACCGATGCATACTTGACCTCGATCAGTCTTTCCTCACAGAAGTCCTAGAAGTCATTTGTGGTGAACTGAGTCCAGAGGTCGGTTATGATTTGGTTTGAGACCCTGAACTAATATGTGATGCCTTTGATGAATTTTGCTGCTTTTTTGGTTGTGTAGTTCTTTAACAACATCACCTTTATCCACTAGGTGAACTTGTTGATGGCCACTAGCAGCCGATCGAGTCCCCAACAAGCAAAGGGCTAGGTTGGCAGGATTATCTGAAGGGCTTGCGCTGGCAAGTGATTCTATTTTGTAAAGAATTGGCATCCGTTGCACTTGTTTACTAACTCCTTGGCATCATTGTTGTCCGATGGCCAATAAAATCCTGATTGGAAAGCTTTACCGACCAGAGTCCTTGCCTCGGTGTGGTTGCCGCACATGCCAACGTGTAATTCATTGAGGATCTAGAGACCTTTGCTTGGTAGGATGCATTTCTAGAGTATCCTCGTTAAGACCACGCGTTTGTGTAGCTTATCACCAACAACCACGTATTGTTTGCTACATCGTGCCAAACACTCAGCTATGGTCTTGTTCTCTGGGGTTGTGCCCTTCAGAATATACTCGATGAAGGGCTACAGCCAATCGTTGGTGTCTTCGGCCATGTCGGGGATATGACCCCCAGGTACCCCGTAGTTGGGCTTATCAGATCGGACCAAGGATAGACCAAGACCAGCATTAACCATCTAGTACAGCCCATAAATAGGGGTTTGATTTTGATAAGGAAAGTTGAGTCCTTATCAGATAGTTAAGCTCCGGATATGATATCAAGATATTTATTTGTACCAGAATATTTGTAATTAGGGATTTAGCACTCGAGTTTAGTAGGCAATCTATGTTCTACTCGAGATAGAGTCCTAGGATGTTGGGCTCACCTCCTGAGTATATAAAGGAGGCAAGAACCCTAAGAGGCATCTAATCCAATCTCATTTACTCACACCATCTAGTCATCTATCTCTACCATATTTTTCTTGCATTCGACGTCTCAAGCCTCCATAGCTTGATTACATCGTATTGTAAGATCCACCATCATAGTGCACACCAAAGTACTCGATGTAGAGCTATTATCCTCCAGGAGGCCTGAACCAGTATAAACATTGGCCCTTGTGTTTTAGAGTCAACCATCAGGTTTGAAGTCATCGCGCTTCCCTTACACGCATCTAATCACTACCTCGGGTACCCCCTTGGGTGGACTGATCGGTGATTCATCGATAGTTGGCGTGCTAGGTAGGGGTTCGTGACGCTTTCACCAGGATCCGATGGCACCTCCTTCAGATTTTCTCGTTCTCGCCGGCTCTATCTTCGTATTCAGGAGCCTGACATTTGTCGAAGATCTGGCACGATGGCTCATCTTATCAGGCCCTATTACAAGGCAGACGGACAGACAAGACAGACAATCAGCTCATCTTCAGGATCTAGCTTGCCCCAAACACTACATCGTCTTCTCCAACAAGAAAGGTTGGACAGTTCGGTGCCGATGGGTAGAGACCGAGCGGGTCGACAAGTTCGAAGATAATCAGTGGCTCCCGGCCAATCTTGCTATGATGGATGAAGGGGTGCTGTCACCCACCAGCAGCGAGAGGCGGCGTCGCCCTGAAGGCAATCAGGTCAAACAAGACAATGGGGTCCACCGAAACCTTTAAGATGAATTCACCTTGGGGTTCGTTGGAAAAAAAGTCTTTAAAACCCCGGTCGCCAACCTGATGGCCATTGAGAGGGCTCTCAGCTCTCTTCCTGAGATTTCGAAGCTATGACGAGTAAAAGCGGTAGCTCAGACGATAGCAACTCAGATCAACACCCTAGCTCCGACAACAACCTGACCACCGACTCCTCCCCTAGAAGACAAGGAGGGTGATGGTCAGGATCGATATCAACTGTCACACAGCCAAAACCTGCCCGTCGACAGCCCACGCGGTGACCACTTATTGCCGCCGCCCCCAGGAAGATAAAGTAGGTTGCGCTCCAAGATCCATAGGCAGACTAACAATCAAGGTAACCCCAAAAACAGCCGCAGCAGTATTGGTAGTAGCATCGATCATGACAATTCGACTGAAGGTCGCAACCCCCGCAATCGTAGAAGAAGCAAAAGCTGAGATGACCATGGTGGCTTCCCCACATTCACTTGGTGCCTATGGCAAGTCAGATGGCCGAGGTCCTTCTGCCCAACGGGAATCGAACCATATGACGGTAAAATGGATCCCTCACAGTGGTTACGACTCTACTACACCACCATTCGTGTAGCAAGAGGAGACGAAGGGGTCATGGCTAACTACCTTCCAGTCATGCTCTCCTCATCCGTGAATAACTGGCTCTCGAGCTTACCCGGGAATTCTATCGATTTTTGGGCGCAGCTCCGTTCAGCCTTCATCGACAACTATCAAGGAACATGGCAGAAGCCCATGACTTGATACGACCTGGAACGACTATGACAAAAGGAGGACGAGACCCTCCGTAGGTTTATCCAAAGGTTCTTGGAGAAAAGGACTACAGTCATGGATATCGACGAGCAGGATATCATCAATTGCTTCATCGATGCCCTGCACCACTCTTCCGAGTTGCACAGGGCTCTCATGAGAAAGAAGCCAAATACTATAGCCTAGATGATCTCTATTACAGAAAGCTACGCCGACTACAAAGATGCTCGAAGGGAAAAGATAGAGTGATCATGCCATGAGAGCTGGTTTTGTTGGAACAAAGATGACCATCCTCGATCCCCTTGATGAGAGGACGACTGACCAAGATCCTCTCGAGGCAAACAAGAGTGAAAAAGGAAGACAGAAAGAACTATGGCGGCAAACTACAGTTCACGACACTAGGAAGACGAGGCCATGTTTTAAGAACTTGACAAACCCTGCCCGTTTCATCCGAAGGGCAAGCACACCATGTGCAAGTGCTATTCTTTACAAGATGTACTCACCAAAGAATCCCGCGATAATCCCCACCAAGACAAAAGACGCCAGGACGATGATGATGCCCCGAGAAAGGATTGTTAGTCTCAAGACAACAACGATTTCCAGGAGCCTCATAAGACGGTTAATATCATCTTCGTAGGTCCCACGTCAGCCAAAACTAAACGGTAATAAAAGATTTTGGACCGATGCATCAATACCACAGGGTTCGAGGAGATACAACAACTACGGTGGTCCAAAGTCCTGATCACCTTCTCCCGTGATGACCAATGGACAAATGTCCCGAAGATTGGGTGCTAGCCATTGGTTGTTGACCCGGTGATACTCATAGTACACATGAGGTGGGTCTTGATCAATGGAGGGAGTGGACTGAACATCCTCTTTCACCAATCCCTCACCAATCTTGGCATTTCAGTCGATAGCCTCCAAAAAGAGGACAATTTCCTGTTTTATAGTATTATACCCGGGCAAAGCTCGGTACCACCTAGCTCAATAACTCTGTCGGTCACGTTCAGCTCTCGAGATAATTATCGAGCTGAGCACATTACCTTCTGGGTCATGGAATACGACATCCCATTTCACACCATCCTCGGAAGGCCATCCATAGCCAAGTTCAAAGCCATTGGACACTACCCATACTTGGTGCTCAAGATGCTAGGTCCTAGTGGAGTTATCACCATTTGAGGAAACATTTGTACCTCTCATGCATGTGAGAAAGACAATCTCGTCCTGGCCGAGTCCGTCTACCTATCGGCACGAATGGAAGAAACCCTCAGGCAAGTCCGAGCGCATCCTCCCGATGACTCAGAAATTCTAGCCAAGGTGCTAACTGCTTTAGGCATCTTCTCCACACCCTTGAACACCAAGAAGATCACCCTCTCTGACGCCGACCTGACAAAGACCGTAATCATCAGGGCAGGACTCAACCACAAATAGAAAATCACGCTCATCAGCTACCTGCACTTCAATACGCTTATCTTTGCATGGAAGCCCTTTGACATATTTTCAATAAAGCAGAAGCTATGGAGGTTCGCCCAAGATAGGAAAGAGGCGATCAAAGTTGAAATCACCGGCCTCCTAGCAGCAGGATTCATCCATGAAGTTTACCATCCTGAATGGCTCGTTAATCCAATCCTGGTAAGAAAGAAGACAGGACAGTGGTGAATGTGCGTCGACTACACCGACCTAAACAAGCACTGTCCGAATGATCCTTTTGGGCTACCTCAGATAGACCAAGTCATTGATTCAATGGCAGGATGCTCCCTCCTATGCTTCCTCAACTGCTACTCTGGTTATCATCAGATCAACCTTAAAGAAGAACATCAGGAGAAAACATCTTTCATCACACCTTTTGGGGCATACTGTTATACGACCATGCCTTTCGGTCTCAAAAACACAGCAGCAACATATCAGCGGGCCATCTAGTGATGTCTCTCAGAGCAGATCAGCCACAACGTCGAGGCATACGTCGACAATGTGGTCATAAAATCCAGAGGAGACAACCTCATCAGTGATATTGCTGAGGCATTCACTAACCTGTGAAAGTTTCGATGGAACCTTACCCCTAAAAAGTGTGTCTTCGGAGTACTGTCTGAGCAACTGCTCGGGTTCATTGTTAGCA
This sequence comes from Zizania latifolia, assembly GCA_000418225.1. Classification (NCBI taxonomy): domain Eukaryota; kingdom Viridiplantae; phylum Streptophyta; class Magnoliopsida; order Poales; family Poaceae; genus Zizania; species Zizania latifolia. The sequence goes on from KE370774.1 coordinate 1,830,809, forward strand.
ACCGGGGCATTGAGGCCAATCCAGATAAAATATCAGCAATTATGAAGATAGAAAAACCCAACAATGCCAAGAAAGTCCAGAAACTCATCGATTGCATGATAGCCCTCAGGAGATTTATCTCTCATCTAGGGGAAAGAGGAACTCCCTTCTTCAAATTGAAGGAGGAAAATTTTCAATGGACAACCGAGGCCAACGAGGCGTTTTCCGCACTAAAGAAAATTTTGACTTCACCACCAATCCTCACTGCTCCAAATCCAGAAGAGGTTCCCCTCCTCTACATCGCCGCCACGACCAACGTTGTCAGCACGGCTGTAGTGGTTGAACGGCCCGAAGAGGGACACGTCTTTCTAGTCCAAAGACTGATATATTTCATATCAGAAGTCCTTGGCCTATCAAAAACAAGGTATGCACAAGTACAGAAGCTACTTTACGCCGTCCTGCTCACCACTCAGAAGCTAAAATATTACTTCCAAGCCCACAAGATCATGGTCGTGACAGAATATCCTTTGGGCAACATACTCCACAATCGAGATGCCATAGGGTGAATCGTAAAGTGGGCCATCGAGATGGGGGAATACACGATAGAATTCTGCTTCCGCATTGCTATAAAATCACAAGCTCTGACTGACTTCATTGCTGAGTGGATCGAGATACAACTACCCTCGAGCCGAGAAGAAAAAGAATACTGGACAATGTATTTCGATGGCTCTCTCAGCATAGATGGCGCCGGTGCAGGAATTCTCCTCGTATCGCCAAAAGGAGAAGAGCTACGTTACATACTACAACTGCTGCTTAAAGCTCAAATAATGCGGCAGAATACGAAGTCATGATACATGGCCTCTGGATATCTGTATCCCTCGGTGTAAAATGGCTCATGGTTTATGGAGGCTCCAAGCTAGCTATTAGCCAGGTCGACATGGACTGGTCTTGCATTAGTGACAAAATGGACGCTAATTGCATTGAGGTCCAAAAACTCGAAGGCAAGTTCTTTGACCTAAAGTTTCATCATATTCCCCGTGACTATAATTCATCAGCTGACGCTCTGGCCCACCTTGGTTCTTCTCGGACGATGGTCCCCAAAGGCGTGTTCGTCCAAGAGCTCACCAAACCATCAATCAATGATGACATGTGCCCAAACCCTAGCCCATCAGCAATCATCGCCATGCTCGAGGACATCGATGACTGGCGACAGCCCTTCATCGACTATATTCTAAAAGGCACAGTTCCAGAAGACAAGACCCTGGCCGAATGACTAACGAGACAAAGCAAGCAATACGTAGTCATCGAGGATACACTATACAAGCATGTGGCTTTAACAAGGGTACTCCAAAAGTACATCTTGCCGAGCTTGGGCCTCCAAATCCTTAATGAAGTTCATGTAGGAGCATGCAGCAATCATGCTAGGGCAAGGACGTTGGTCAGTAAGGCGTTCCGATAAGGCTTCTATTGGCCAATAGCGCCACCAAAGAATTAGTCAAAAAGTGCACGAGCTGCCAATTCTTCACCAAGAAGAGCCACCTCCTAGCTCAAGCCCTTCAAACAATCCCGCCAACTTGGCCCTTCGCTTGCTGGGGACTCGATATAGTAGGACCTTTCCAAAAGGCTCCCCAGGGAATCTAACGGCTCCTGGTAGCCATCGACAAGTTCACCAAGTGGATAGAAGTCATGCCTCTAAAAAACTGCATGGCCAAAAAAGCAGCACAATTCATAGAAGGAATCACTTATCGGTTTGGTGTCTTGAATCAAATAATAACCGACCTCGGGACTCTGTTCACAGCAAGCAATTTCTGGGATTTTTGTGAAGAACAATTGATCGAGGTGAAGTATGCGTCGGTTGCTCACCCTCGAGCTAATGGACAGTGTGAGCGCACCAATGGGATGATCCTGTAGGGTTTAAAAGCTTGAATGTTTGATCCTTTGTAGAAGTATGCCGGGAAGTGGCTGCAAGAACTACCCACGGTACTCTAGGGGCTCCGCACATAGCCAAACCGAGGCACGGGACAGACACCCTTCTTCCAAGTTTATGGCTCTGAAGCAATCCTCTCGAGCGATATATTACACAATTCCCCTAAGTTCAATATTACGACGAGGGAACTGTGGAGCAGACAAGAGTCAAAGACATCAACTCCATCGAAGAAGCTCAGATAGTAGCCACAGTGCAGTTGGATCGTTATCAACAAACCCTTCGGCAGTATCACGATTGCAATGTGCAAAACAGAAGCTTCAAAGTAGGTGACTTGGTACTTCGCCGAGTACAATTAACCGTCTGGATGCACAAACTCTCTGTCCCCTAGGAAGAGCCTTTTATCATCTCTGAAGTAACAAGGCCAGGGGCATACAAACTAATGTGAGAAAACGGGCAAGCAATACCAAACTCCTAGAACATCGAGCACATTCGTTGGTTCTACGCTTAACAATACTTTGTTAAATAACCTTTCTTGATGATACATGTCTAGGCACTCGTCAACCCCGTGGTGCCATTTCTTCATCAACCCTGCCGACTACTTCCCCCTAGACATGCAACTGGGTAGGGAAGGGGTCTGCCCTCTAGCTGTATACCCGCAGTCGAGCATTATTCTCGCCAACCTCGCCTACTACTTCCCCCCAGGCATGTAACTGGGCTAGGAAGGAGTCAGCCGTCGGGCTGTACACCCACAGTCGAGCATTATTCTCGCTGACCTATGTCGATTAGATCCTCCTCCATGTTGGGCACCAAATAGTCACCGTGCATGCAACTAGATCGGGGAGAGGATCGACTTTTTAGTCGTACAGTTCTGAAGAACTTGCCGACCCATGCCAGTTACATCTCTCTCCTTATTGGGTGCCCAATGGCTACCGTGCATGCAACCGAACCCGAGAGAGGGTCAACTCTTTAGTCGTATACCCACAACCACGCATCTTTGAAGAACTCGCCGACCAATGCAGACTACATCCCCCTTCGTGTTGGGCGACATATGGTCACTATTCACACAACCGGACCCGGGAGAGGGTCAGCTGCTTAGCCGTACACCTGCAGTCTCACATCTTCATTGACATCGCTGACATACACCGTGTGGGTGGTAAAAAACACACGTCGAACAGTACAAGATGCGTCAAGCAAATTTAAAAGTACATTTATTTCTTAAGGACTAATCTTTTACAGGAGTTAGACCATTTCAAAGAAGGGAACACAACAACTACTACACTACTTCAAAGAATGGGACGCAACCTTCTTCGATCAAAAGAAGAAAAAAGTACCCCGACAGCTAGAGACAGAATTCTGCAAAGCAAACGTGATGGTTATGAGCACCGAGGTTCTCACAGCAACTCCACGCGGCATAGCATGAACCTATCACGACCATCATGAGCACTGAGGATCTCGGGGGCTGCCACTATGGCAGTAGCGACTCCATGCAATCCTCATCTTGACTGGAGGAGACAGTCATCGATCCTGAGAGACTAGCACAAAGGGAGAGCAGTATTGACTCGGCCTTGGTGGCGAGGTTAGAAACCATCTCGGGGTGCCTACGCCGACGGACGTCTCCAGCTCCTCTGACAGGATCGAGTCTCTACCTTGGCATCTAGACAACAAGACAGGCAGCATGAGATCACATGATGATAGCATGTTAGAAGTGTTTGGGAACGGGTAGTCTATGCTAGCATAAAACAAAACTTTTTCTACCTCTAGTCGCAAGACGCGCTAGGGCAGCAGAAGAAGAGTTCGAGAAGCGCGTCCTCAATCAACTCTGCCTAGCTTCGTCCAATCGTAGGCGGCGAAGATGATGCAACCTTGTGATCCTCACGTTGAGATGATCAGCACCGCAATAGCAACGGCGCCTCTATGGTATACACACGTACAGGGATGGGATCACCTCACGCCAGTATGCTAGTACCGCTCGCGAGGTTAGGGGAGATGCGGCCACAGCAGGTGAGGCCAGAGGAGAGGTGGCGGCTAGGGTTAGGGTAGGGGCGAAAGCAACAGCCAATAGTAGCCTTTTCATCCTAGCCCCTCCTCTCGCCCTCTCATGGGCCTTTAATCAGTATTAAAGCCCAATAGATCTAATCTATTCGTCTGGCCTAGAAGTTCTAGTCCAGGCTCGGAAGTTCTGAAAATAACCTTTTGTATAAATTTATTTCTACTCGGAAGTTTCAGCTCCACTCGGAACTTCCGATTCATCCAGAATTCACCTTTCAGGCAGGCTTAGAACTTCCGATCCAACCAGAACTTTCGGTTCTTCTAGAAACCGAAACTAGAGCTGGCCTGGAACTTCCGGTTGTTCTAGAACCTAGAACTTCTGGCGCTAGGCCAGAACTTCTGGTTCCCCCAGAATTCTCTTGGGTATATTTCTATCAATCTCTCACTTGCACAAGAGTTAATTCTCGTAAGCTTTAAATCCCATCCTCTTAATTGTGTGACCCGATAGGTTCATATGTAAATGACAGCTACCCAGAAACCTTTTCTGGATTGTAGGTTAATAGCGGTACCTAGCAGCACATACTGACCCTCAAATACATACAAAGATCATAGCAACTGAACCTTGATATACTCATGCACCAATCCCTTTATCAACACGACATCAGTCAATCTCAAGGCGAGATTCGTGCCACCCTTGTGATAGCTCGACACTTCACTCAATCAAGTAGTGGATTAATTATGATTAACTCTTTAATCATAGTGGTATGGCTATGCACTTTCTCAATCCAACTATCTTGAGGGGCCTAGAGACATCTCATAGTCATAATATGCGGCAATTGCTAGGATGATCCAGATAGACTTTAGCATTGCGATGGGCGAAAATGTTTCATCATAATCAACACCTTGAATTTGCTTGAAATCTTTCACCACCAATCATGCCATATAGATGTGAATATTTCCATCAACGTCTACCTTTTTCTTAAAAATCCATTTACACTCGATAGTTTTGACACCATTAGGTGGATCGACCAAGTTCCAAACTTGATTTTCTCGTATGGATTCTAACTCGGATCTTATGGCTCCAAGCCATTTCTCAAAGTCCAGTCCCATCACAGCTTCCGAGTAGGTCTTAGGTTCATCATTGTTCAACAATAATATGTCACGCTGCCCCATGGTTAGAAACACAAACCGCTCGGGTGCACGACTAACCCTTTTCGACCAACGTGGGGCTAGTGTCTCGATAACAGATTCTGCAACATCTTGCATATCGAGTTGTGGTTCAATAGGAGCCGAAACACTTTCGAGTGGTTCCCGAACTTCTTCGAGTCGCACCATGCTCCCACTAACTCCTTTCGAGAGAAACTCTTTCTCAAGAAAAATACCATTCCAGGCAACAAACAATTTACCTTCTTCCTGGTTATAGAAGTAAATATCCTTTGGTTTCCCTAGGATACCCTACAAAGAAGCATTTATCAGATTTAAGAGTGAGCTTATCAGACGTCAAACATTTTACATAGGCCTCACAACCCCATATCTTTAGAAAAGACAATCTGGGATGCTTCTCAATCCATATCTCATATAGCGTTCTCTCTACAGATTTAGATGGAACCCTGTTTAAGATGAAAGCAGCAGTTTCTAGAGCGTATCCCTCGAAGGACAATGGAAGATCAGATTGACTCATCATTGACTGGATCATGTCTAACAAAGTTCAGTTCCTTCGCTCGAACACCCCATTCCATTGAGGCATGCCTGGTAGAGTCAGCCGTAGAACAATTCTACACTGCTTTAGATGATCAATAAACTCATGGCTCAAATATTCACCTCCACGATCCAATCGTAGAAATTTAATTATCTTGCCTATATGATTTTGTACCTCATTCTGGAATTGCTTGAACTTTTCAAAGAATTCAGACTTTTACCTCATTAAGTAGATATAACCAAATCTACTAAAGTCATCGGTAAAAGTAATAAAGTACTGAAAACCACCTCTGACTGTAGAACTCATTGGTCCACATATATCTGTATGTACAAGGGCCAACAATTCATTTGCCCTCTCACTTTGACCAGTGAAAGGTGTCTTAGTCATTTTACCAAGCAAACAAGACTCACATGTATCAAATGACTCCAGAAGACCATCTTTATGGAGCCTCAGCACACGTTTCTCATTTATGTGACCTAAATGACAATGCCAAATAAAAGTGGGATTCAAATCATTAAGCTGAGGCTTCTTTGTAATAATGTTATAAACATGTGTATCCTCAAGATTTAGAATATATAATTCAGCCATGCTTTTCACCATGCTGTTGATATGAAAGTTCAAGATGAACGGCTCGAAGCTTGCAGGGAGCGACTGGAGAATCATATCCGTAAGTCAACTCTTGGCCAAGGGGAAAACTAAATTTTTCTAGGCTCTCAATGTAACCAATCATCTTGATCACATGAGGACTGGCTGGACTGCCTTCTGTCAACCAGCACACAAACAAGGACTTTGAGGTGTTGTACCTCTCGGCACGAGCTTGGTTCTCAAACATGCCTTTGAGTCCCATGATTACATTGCAGGCATCCCTGTTCTCATATTGCTTTTGAAGCTTAGAGGACATACAGGCAAGCATGAGACAGCTAACATTAATTGAATCATTGACGTGCTTCTCATAAGCCATTCGATCTACGGCAGAAGCATTATCATCTAGTTCATCATGATGGGACTCCTCTAGAACATATTCCTTTTTCTCTTGTTTGAGAACAATTCTCAAGTTTCTATGCCAATCAATAAATTTTGTTCAAGAAAGCTTTTCCTTTTTAAGAATTGATCGCAAATTAAAACTAGAATTGTTACTATCAGTAGGTGCCACGATCTACAACAAAAATGCAAGTTTCAACACTATGCTATGTGATTCTTCTATCAAATAAAAGATACTCCACTACATGATATACAATCGTTTTCCCTCTTATGACATGTAGTGGGACAAGATCCATATTCAACTAACTTCTAGTGAGCTTTGGCATCACTGCTAGAAAATTAGTGACATAGGTAAGCAACCCTTTGCTAATCACATCCCTATGTGACTCTTTTTCATTGGGGTGGCATCCAATTCCTCGACATCCAACTCCATGCCCCAAAGCACAAAACCATTTTGATAGCTTTATTAAGCAAACCAATATTATGCTTGTGGATGTCCGACATCCACCCTAACTGGTTAAGATAAAAGATGGCACTCTGCTTTGGTAGACCTACCATACATTGATCAAAAACCTTTGTAGGTGCAGCTATTGGAAAGGGCATCAAAACTCTTAATTTTCTAAGAAAAACTATTCTAACATGGTAACGATGCCTACCGTACACAGAACATGAAAGAATAGTATGTCAGAAATATAAGTAAACATCATAGGCAATCATATTAACTGTGATATAGTATAGCTCTTCTCGCATGGTGATCTCCATCTCCACGGTTCCTGTCTTTTGGGCCATCAGGCTTCAAGCCTCCATGATCTTGTATCAGTCTATTATATCTAATAGCACTATATAAATTAAATGAGAAAAAGCATCACATGTCGATACGCAGGTCGTACAATAATAGAATAGCCTTAGGCTGCAATTAACCATGACACACAGGCCATGAAAATTACATTCATGTATCACATACATCACATGGCCATACCAGTCACAACATTTTCTGCAAAAACAAGTTAAGCATAGAATTTATGCATGACTAAAAAGCAGACCCAGAACTTTCGGCTCAAGGCCCGGAACTTCCGAAATCACCCTTCTGCGTCGAATTTATTTTGGCCCGGAACTTTCAGCTCAAGGCCGAAAACTTCCGAAAATAACCTTCTGTACAGAATTGATTTCTGCTCGAAACTTCCGGTCCAACCGGAACTTCTAAACCCAGAACTTTTGGTCCAACCGAAACTTCCAAAAATGACATTCTATACCACGATTATTTCAGCCCGGAAGTTTCGGCTGGAGCCCGGAACTTCCAAAAATCCGATGCAAGAACAATAGATCTAATCTATTTCTACCACATATCACCCATATGTGTATGATCTAGATTGAACACTATGCATGTAGGCTCTGATACCATTGTTGGGGAACGGGTAGGCTATGCTAGCATAAAACAAAACTTTTTCTACCTCGTTCAACCTAGAAACCATACGAGTAATGGGATCATGGATCGTTACCTCTAGTCACGAGACACGCTAGGGCAGCGGAAGAAGAGTTGGGGAAGCGCGTCCTCGATCAACTCTGCCCAGCTCCATCCAATCGTCAGAGGCAAAGACGATACAACATTGCGATCCCCACGTTGAGATGACCAGCACCGCAATTGCAGTGGTGCCTCTACGGTATCCACATGTACAGGGACAGGATCACCTCACGTCGGTATGCTAGTATCACTCACGAGGTTAGGGGATATGTGGCCACAGCAGGTGAGGCCAGGGAAGAGGTGGCAGCTAGGGTTAGGGTAGTTGCGAAAGCAATAGCCAACAGCAGCCTTTTCGTCCTAGCCCCTCCTCTCCTTATATAGTGCCTTCTCATGGGCCTTTAATCAGTATTAAAGCCTAACAGATCTAATCTATTCATCTGGCCCAGAAGTTCTGGTCTAGGCCTAGAACTTTCAAAAATAACCTTCTGTACGAATTTATTTCTACCCGGAAGTTTCGGTTCCACTCGGAACTTCCGGTTCATCCAGAATTCACCTTTCAGGCAGGCCCGGAACTTTTGGTCTAACCAAAACTTTCGGTTCTTCCAGAAACCAAAACTGGGGTTGGCCCAGAACTTTCGGTCCCACCGAAACTTCTGGTTGCTCCAGAACCCAGAACTTCTAGCCTCAGGCCAGAACTTCCGGTTCCCCCTGAATTCTCTTGGGCATATTTCCATCAAGAAGAAAGATCTACGCCATTAAAAGGTCTCAAAAAAATATGACATCCTGCCATCCTGCTGCAACACCAAAGCCAGGAGTCACGCACCATACAAATGAAGGCAAGACAGATTCATGCAAGGATAAATATACTGGACGAACCTAAAATCTTTAGACCAGAATGGTCAGTTTTGTGGCTGAACCAGCACATCGCGGATTCATGGAGCAACAAGAGACATCAACAACCCCTTCCTTGTAGGTGTAAAGAAGAAGGGATCTCAATAGGGAAGCAGAAAAGACAGAGCCAAAGAAGCATGTTGTTGCAGAACCTAGGGGGTGCCATCTTAAATAGAGGCATTCCCCTCAAGTGCCCCCTCCCGTGGCTATGGTAAACGCCGCTTCAATTGCCGTGCACTTTATGGGGGAGAAGGCGGAGCAGTTCTCACTGCCTTATCTCCACCAGTTCTCTGCATGCTGCACATGGCTTTGTTAGAGGCAGGACGTCTTTTCAGCCTTTTTGTCTGCCACACATTAACTATGGATGGGAGAAGGAATTGTAAAGCAGCCTTTTTGGCACACCGGGCGGAGTCCGCGATGGTTGAGACTCCTGTGCTAGTGGGTCCAGTGCTTGGGGGCTCAAAGATCCCCATACCTGGGGGCTCGCATGCGCTCGAGGACTCTCCTTGGGGGCTCACGTATGCTCGAAGATCTTCATGCTCGGGGGCTCACGCGTGCTCGAGGATTCTCACGCTCGGGGACTCACCCGACCAAAAGGTATGAGCACCAGGGAGCCGATGTGCTCGAGAGTTTTTTGGACCTAGCGAACTCCATCCTCTCCGACATCTAGGTGGATGAGGACCCAGGTGGCTGAATGTATACTTATTCAAAGATTCAAGACCAACCTATTTTGATTTCATCACAGAAATCTTACCTCATCCACAACCTTTTTCGAGCAAGGTCTCAACAACAGCAGAAGACAAGATCGTGAAGTAAATTTTCAAAGGATTATTTTCTGTAGGATTTTTCTTGGACCCTCGAGCTAAATGTTCTATTTAACTCGAGGCTCAGGGGCTACACCGTGTGGGTGCACCTATGCGGTGCACCTCATACGAGCGAAGGGATCAAAGGATTTTTCGACGGCGTCAAAGTTCAACAAAGATGTTGAAGTTTCAGATTAAAGGAGAGCCCTCCCCATCTTGTTTTGTCGAAGATTTCTTCAACCAAGCCAAGAAGTGCTCGGGGGCTGCTGTCAGTGATATGACCCCTGGGTACCCCATAGTTAGGCTTATCAGACCAGACCAAGAGTAGGCCAAGACCAGCATTGACCGTTCGGTATGGTCCATAAACAGGGGTTTGATTCTGATAAGAAAAGTTAAGTTCTTATCAGGTAGTTAAGCTGAGGATATGATATCAAGAGATTTATTTGTACCAGAATCCTTGTAATTTAGGATTTAGCACCTGAGTTTGGTAGGCAATCTAAGTTCTACTCGGGATAGAGTCTTGGGTTATTGGGCTCACCTCCTGAGTATATAAACGAGGCGAGAACCCCTCTAGAGACATCTAATACAATCTCATTTATTCACACCATCTAGTCTTCTAGCTCCACCATATTTTTCTTGCTTTCGATGCCTCAAGCCTCCATACCTTGATTACGTCGTATTGTAAGATCCACCATCATAGTACACACCAAAGCACTAGACGTAGGGCTATTATCCTTCGAGAGGCCTGAACCAGTATAAACCTTGGCTCTTGTGTTTTAGAGTCGACCATCATGTTCAACGGCATTGTGCTTCCCTTACACACATCTAATCACCACCTTAGGTACCCCCTTGAGTGGACTGATCAGTGATTCATCGATAGGCCATAGCTATGATTATTGGTGAGTCAGTGGCTTGGTGATCTTCATCTTTGATCGATGGCCTGATGAGTTCCTAGAAGAACACACCCATGGGGATCGTAGCTCGAGAGGACCCAAGTCGTGCTAGGGCATCAGCCAACGAGTTGTCATCGCAGGGGATATGGTGAAATTCTAGCCCAAAGAACTTGCCATCGAGCTTTTGAACCTCAGTGCAGTAAGCATCCATCTTATCGCTGGTGCGAGACCATTCTTTGTTGAACTAGCAAACAGTTAACTTGGAGTCCCCGTAGACCATGAGTCACTTTACTCTGAGTAATATTGCTATCCAGAGTCTGTGCAACATGGCCTGATACTCGGTCGCATTATTAGAAGATTTGAACGATAGCTAAAGTACGTAGAGCAATTCTTCCCCCTTTGGAGACACGAGGAGAATTTCGGGACCGGCCCCATCTATGTTTAGGGATCCATCAAAGTACATCGTTTATTACTCTTTTTCTTCCTAGCTCGGGGGTAGATGGATCTCGGTCCATTCTACAATGAAGTCAGCTAGAGCTTGTGACTTAATGGCAGTGCGAGACCAGAACTCCATTGTGTACTCTCCTAGCTCAATGGCCCATTTTATGATTCACCCGGTGGCATCATGGTTGTGAAGTATGTCACCCAAAGGGTATTCTGTGACTACCATGATTTTGTGGGCTTAAAAGTAATGTTTCAGCTTCTAGGCGGTGAGTAGGACAGCGTAAAGGAGCTTCTGTACTTGAGGGTACCTTGCTTTTAATAACCCAAGAACCTCTGAGATGAAGTATACTGGCCACTAGACCAGGAAGACTTTTCCTTCCTCGGGTCTCTCAACCACAATCACTATGCTGACAATGTTGGTTGTGGCGGCGCTGTAGAGGAGAACTTCTTCTGGGTTTGGTGCCGTGAGGATTGAAGGTGAAGTCAGGAATTTTTTCAGTGCTGAGAATGCTTCACTAGCCTTGCCTGTCTGTTGGAAGTCTTCTTCTTTCTTTAGGAGCTTGAAGAAGGGGGCTCCCCTTTCCCCTAGTCAAGAGATGAACCTCCCGAGTGTTGTCATGCAACCCATGAGTTTTTGGACCTTCTTCGTGTTGTTGGGTTTTTCCATCTTTAGTATTGCCGCTATCTTGTATGGGTTGGCCATGATGCCCCAGTTGCTGAGGATGAACCCAAGTAGTTGCCCCGATGGTACCCTAAAGACATATTTATCAGGGTTGAGTTTCCATCGGAACCTTCAAAGGTTCTCGAATGTTTCATCGATGTCGTCAATGAGATTATACTTTTTTTTGGACTTTATGACCATGTCATCGATGTAGGCTTCTATGTTATGGCTGATTTAATCTGAGAGACATCACTGGATGGCCCGCTAGTATGTTGCTACCATGTTTTTAAGTCTGAATGAAATGGTGGTGTAGTAGTATGTCCCAAAGGGCATGGTGAAGGAGGTTTTTTTCCTAATCTTCCTTCTTGAGACCGATTTAATGATACCTGGAGTAGCAGTCGAGGAAACACAAGAGGAAAATCCTACTGTCGAGTCCACGACTTGGTCGATTCGAGGTAATCTGAAGAGATCCTTCGGGCAGTGCTTGTTTAGGTTGGTGTAGTCAACATCCACCATTGCCCTGTCTTTTTTTCACCAGGACTGGGTTTGTGAGCCACTCGGGGTGGTATACTTCGTGGATGAATCCTACTGCTAGAAGGCGAGTGATCTCGGCTTTGATCGCTTCTTTGCTGTCTTGTGCAAACCTTAGTAATTTCTATTTAACTGGCTTGGCGGTCGGGTACACATGGAGTTCATACTCGATCAGCTCCTATGGAACACCTAGCACATCAGAGGGCTTCCACGCGAAGATGTCCATGTTAGAGCGTAGGAAGCTAACAAGCATGACTTCCTATTCAGGGTCGAGTTTGGTCCTAATTGTCGCCGTTTTTGATCGATCAGCCTCGGAAAGGATGATCTTCTTAGTGCTTGAATGTGTTGTGGAGATCTAGAAGAAGAGGAAGCTTTAGCTGTTATTTTTGAGGCCTTGGGAGGGTCCATCCTGACCTGCCTAAGGGTTTCTTCCATTTGAGTCGACAAGTCAATTGCCTTGGCTAGGGCAAGGCTATCTTTCTTGCACATGCGGGAAGTGCCGATGTTTCCCTGCATAGAGATAACTCCGTTAGGGCCCGGTAGCTTGAGCACGAGATAGGGATAATGCCCTACGACCATGAATTTGGATATGGAGGGTCTTCTGAGGATGGCATGGAATGGGATGTCATAGTCTATGACCTAGAATGTTATATGCTCAGTCCTAAAATTGTCCTGAGAACCGAATGTGATCGGCAAGGTACCGAGCCTTTTCTGGTTATGATGCCATAGAATGGGGTGTCCTCCTTTCAAAGGCTGTCGACTGAAATGCTGAGGTCGACAAGGGATTAACGGAAAAGGATGTCCAAACAAATCCCACCATCAATTAGGACCGACCTCATGTGTAATTTAAATACTACTAGGTCGAGGACTAGCGGCCATCTCCTAGGCTTCGGGATATTGGTCCGTTGGTCACTCCTGGTGAAGGTGATCAAGATCTCTGACCACCTTAGCCATTAAATCTCCTTGAACCTAGCAGCGTTGATCCGTCGATCTAAGACCTTCTACTGTCGCTTGGTCTCAGTTGATGAGGTGCTCCTAAAGATGATGTTAACCATCTTATGGGGTTCCTGGAAGTCATTGTCGCTCTAGGGTCGATTGTATTTTCGAGGAGCGTCATCATTGTCTTAGCACTGCATGCTCTAGTGGGGATTGTTCCGAGATTCTTGAGCATTTGCGCATGGTGTGATTGCCTTTAGGGTGAAATAAACAAGGTTTGTCTAACTGCTCCAGCATCGACTCGTCTTCTTGGCACTTTGAATTATAGGCCACCACTACAGTTCTCTCCGTCTTCCTTTTCCAATCCTGCCTGGCTCAAGAGGATCTTGGCCAATCGTGTTCCCATCAGTGGGATTGTGGGTGATCATACCTTGTCCGGCATGATGGACTCTCGTGATGCGAGCGCTCTACTTTTTCCCTTCGAGCATCTTCGCTATTAACATATCTCTCTGTGATAGAGATCATGTGTGCTATAGTCGTTGGCTTCTTTCTCATGAGGACCCCGTGTACTTCAAATGTGTGGTGCAGGGCTTCGATGAAATAATTGATTATGTCATGTTCTTTGATATCCAAGATTGTGGTCCTTTTTTGAAGAACCTCCGGATGAATCTTTGAAGAGATTCATCCTCCTTCTGTCGTAGTTGTTGTAGGTTATATCGGGTACCAGGTTTCTGCCACATACCTTTGCAATTGTTGATGAAGGCAGAGCAGAGTCATGCGGTTCCTTGGTAGACTAGAGAGCCAATTGTTGGCGGAAGGTGAGAACATGACTAGTAGATAGTTTGCCATCACTCTCTCATCGCCACTGGCCACGTGGATGGCCATGTAGAAGAGCCGTAACCATTGTGAGGGATCCATCTTGCCGTCGTAAGGCTCGATTCCTATCCGGTGGAATAACTTCGGCCACCTTACTCACCTAAGTTGACTCATGAATGTAGGTAAACCATCATGATCATCTCGACTCTTGCTTCTGCTGCGATTGTGGTGGTTCTAACTCTCGCTACTGCTAGAGCCGCTACTACCGGTGCTGCTGTCGGTACTGCTACTTCCATCACCAGTGTTGTCACTGCCACCCATCTGCTTGTAAATTTCAGGACGTATCCTGTTGTTCCGTCTTCTTGGTCGCTCGGTAGAGTTCCGCCGCTTGACGGTTGGTACCACCTGAAGCTGTTATTCTCCTTGTCTTGTGGGGAAGGACTCAGAGGCTGAGTTGGAGCCAAGGCTAGGGCGTTGATCTGTATCACCGCCACCTGAGTCAAAGGCTTTGCCCGTCGTAGTTCCGGTGTCTTGGGGAGAGAGCTGAGAGCACTCTCTATCGCCACCAAATTGGTGGCAGAAATCTTGAAGACCCTTTGACCGTTGAACAAGGTAAATATGTCCTCGAGATTTTGGTGGACCCCGTCATCCTGTTCAACTCCCACTGCTGTGGCATGCCCGTGCCGGTCATTGCTAGATGAGGATACCTACCCCTTGGCCATCATGATGAGATTGATTAGGGATTGATGATTGGTCAATCAATGGTCATCCTCGGGTCTGTTGGTGGACATGACTTCCACCCGTTGGCATCAGACAACTCGGCCCTTCTCGCTAGAGAAGATGATGTAGTGCTTGGAGTCGATCGGAGCCTATGTGCAGTTTGACTGGCTAGCCCATTCGAGGAGTGGGGGGAGCTATGCTCCTTGATTTAGTCGATCCAGAAGTGATGCTCAGCGAAGGGTTTGATAGGACAAGTTGTCCCATCAAATCCCCGATGAATGCAAAACTCCTGAACATGAATATGGAACCAGCAGGCACGAGAAATTCCAAAGGAGATGCCATCGGATCCTGGTGAAAACCGCCATGATCACCTACCTGACGCGCCAACTGACTGTGAATCACTGAGCAGTCTACCCAATAGGGTACCTGAGGTGGTGATTAGATGTGTAAGGGAAGCGTGGCGCCTTTGAATCCGATAGTCGACTCTAGTATACGAGATCCAAGATTTATATTGGTTCAAATCTCCCGAGGGATAATAGCTCTACGTGTAGTGTTTTGGTGTATTATGATGTGTCTAAACTTACAATGCAACACGATTAAGCTATGAATACTTAAGGTGCCGAAAGCAAGATAAATAAGATGCCTCTAGGGGTGCCTCGCCCTCTTTATATACTCAAGGGGTGAGCCCAACCACCTAGGACTCTATCCCGAGTCGGTATCATGAAGATCTAGGATTACCTACCGAACTCAGGTGCTAATTCCCTAATTACAAGGCTTCTGGTATAAACATATCTCTTCATACCATATCCACTGTTCAGTTCCTTGATAACGACTCATCCTTCTTTATCGAAACCAGACCCCCTTCATGGGCCATACCGGACTACAATGCTAGACTTGGCCCACTTTTGAATCGGACTGATAAGCCTATCGTGGGGTACCCGGGGATCATATCCCCAACACCAAGAACTCAGAAGAAGAAAGGTAAAAATGTCATTCGGATTACCATTCACTGTAGATATCCTGTGCATCAAAGAGTCTTTCCTAGAACAACAGCAAGGAGGAAGAGGAAGAATGAACAAACAGTGTCACAGTGGCTGGCCGGCATGGAACGGTGGCCCTAGGGATGGCTTCTGCGTCCCGGTGCCTAGGTGCACAGATCTGGTGCCTAGGCACAAAGATCTGGTGCCTGAGCACCACATCCCACCGGTGCCTATCCACCATGCCACCCCAGCGGTGCCCTAGCACAAAGTCCCACCACCACCCGAGCGTGGCGCCATGCCAGATCTGGCTAAGTGTGCCGCCCCACCAGTGCTCGAGCGCATTGCCTTGCCATTGACTAACCACACCGCACTGCCCACGATGGTCCAGCACGCGCCGTCCATGGTGCTCTAGCATGAGCCATGGCTAGAGCCTGAGGGCACCACGCAAGGCACTGTGATGGTGCCGCGCAGGTGTTGACACACAAAATTGTACCTGAAGCCGATGGGCCACCAAAAGGAATTCAATGGGTGAAGACGGGATGCGTGCAATGTGTGCTAAGGCTTCGTGGTGTTTTATCATTAGTTAGTGGATAATTAGAGTTAGTTTAGATTCTGGGTCAGACATAGATTACGTGTCTCCCTGGCTATAAATAGCTAGGCTCGGGGATATTGTAAAACATTTACATAACTAATCAATCAACCCTTCGGGCACATCGCTAACTTTGTGTATGTAGCATTAGGCCGATTCCCCACAAGGATCAGGCTGCATCAGTTATGTCTGATCTCTGATCTTGATGGGGATAGCCTTTTTTGTGAACTGATTGATCTTTTCATGGCTTTCTCGGTTAGGTCTAATACTGTGATTAGATTGTGTAGGTTTGCTAGTTATCAGTGTAATGCATTGATTCATCTTTATTATGACATGCTTTGATGCTCGAGTTAATGTGTTTGCCAATCATGTCGATTTGATAGCTTGTTTCAGATTAGATTGTATGTCGATCGTCAATATGATGATGTCTCAGTTGAGTCGGATCCATGGTATTGATGGGAATGTATACGAGGTGGTTTGATCTAATCTATTAGTCCGACGTTCATCGGAGTTTTAGCCAATGGATTGTTTGTTATCTTGTCAATCGGTTCGATTCTATTCACAGTAGTCTTGGTACGATATCTTTGCGCTGCATCGGTTCAGTTTGAACTGTAGAGATTGATGTGCCAGGGCGCTAGCGTTAAGCCAATTATTAGGATTTGCTGATGTAAATAATAAATAAATAAAGATCAAGTCGCTGCATGGTATTTTACATGCTTTTCACGATGCGTCGTAGCCTTTATGTGTGCTATCGAAGCCGATGCCGATGGGCCATCAAAGATAGTGTTAGGACAACTCACGCTTCCTTCCTTGTCAATTATAGGGTCAAATTGACTGGCATGTTTTATACACCAGTGGGTTATTTAGAACCTGCACTGGAGCTAAGCAAACTCTCCCAGGCTGTAGGACCGAAAAGGCGACCAGAGGGGGGTGAATGGGCGCAAATTAAAAATGCAGTGGAAAATATAAATACCCCCAAAACATCAAACAATGAGAATATCAGCCTTGCAAGTGACTCAAGAAAGCTCAGCACAAGATTGTGCGATAAAGATCACACCAGGCAAGCTGATATCTCAAAACCTCCTCAAAAGCACTCTTCAAGAATAACAACAAGTATTCAACTCAGAACCTCTAACAAAGATCT
>KE370774.1:1851621-1861880 GCA_000418225.1 Zizania latifolia
AGTCTTCAAGAAGCCAGAAGAGGACGAGTATCAGCATTCAAGGCCATTGTACATAAAAGGGCACGTGAAGGAAAGCCAATGACAAAGATGTTGGTCGATGGAGGAGCTGCCATCAACTTAATGCCATACTCCACATTTCACAAGTTTGGTAAAATGAACGACGATCTAGTAAAGACCAATATAGTGTTGAAAGACTTTGGCAGTAATTTGTCAGATGCCAAAGGCGCCTTGAATGTTGAGTTAATGGTCGGAAGCAAGACACTACCAACCACATTTTTTGTGATAGATGGAAAAGGTTCGTACAACCTGTTACTAGGAAGGGATTGGATCCACGCCAATTGTTGCATCCCTTCTACCATGCATCAAACTTAATGCAATGGCAGGGTGATAAAGTTGAAGTTATTTAGGCCGACAGATCGATCGTTGTATCAATAGCCGATCTGCTCAATTTTGAGAAGATGGAAAGCTTTTACGGATGCGTTTGGGAAGGGGATTTTTTAAGTGTATCAGATCTTAGCCTCTAGCCAATAAACGAGATGATTCTAGGCTAGGATCGGTGTCTCAAGAGATAGATGATGAAGAAGGAAAGCTCAGGAAGGGATTTACGTCGATCGATAAGTTGAAAGAAGTAGATATCAGATCAAGAGACAGGCCAAGGCTAACGTATATTAGTGCTAAGTTACCTTCTTCTGTAAAAGAAAAATTAATTACATTATTAAAAGAATTTTAGGATTGTTTTGCGTGAGAATATCATGAAATATCTGGACTTAGCCGATCGATTGTAGAACGTCGGCTCTCTATTAAAATAGGATTTTGGCCTATAAAGCAAAGTCAAAGAAAGTTCGAGCCAGCGATATATCCTAAAATAAAGCCTGAAATTATGAGGCTTTACGAGCCTAACTTCATATGGCCATGCAGGTATGCAGAATGGGTATCAAATATAGTTCCTATATGGAAGAAAAAGTGGCCAGCTGAGGATATGCATCGACTTTAGGGATTTGAACAAGGTTCACAGCAAAGGATGAGTACCCGATGCCAATCATAGATCTGTTAGTCGATGTGGCATTAGGCCACAAAATCACCAGCTTCATGGATGGCAATGCCGGATATAACCAAATATGCATGGTAGAGCAAGATATTCCAAAGACCGCTTTCAGGTGCACTGAAGCCATCGGCTTATTTGAATGGGTTGTCATGATTTTTGGGTTAAAGAAGGCCAGAGCAACATACCAGAGAGTGATGAATTATATATTTCATAACTTAATCGGCTCACTGGAGGAGATTTAAATCGATGATGTAGTTGTAAAGTCATAGGATGATGAAGGACATTTAGCCGATATGAGAAGAGTTCTGGAGAGGGCAAAGAAGTATGGTCTCCGCATGAATCCGAAGAAGTGTGCCTTTTGTGCCTTCAGAAGAGGGATTGAAATAAGCCAGACATCATCCAGGCTATCAAGAAGACGATACCACCAGAGAACAAGACTGAATTACAATCTTTGATTAGCAAGATTGATTTTGTCCGGTGTTTTATATCAAATCTGTTCGGCCAATTAGAGCCATTCATGCCTCTACTAAGGATTAAAGAAGGGCAGGAATTCGTTTGGACTGATAAGCACCAGAAGGCATTTGACGAGATCAAGGAGTATTTAAGCTCTTCTCCAGTTTTGATCCCACCTTAGCTTGTAAGCCATTCAAGTTATACTTATCAGCCGATGAGATGAGCATCTGGTCGGTATTAATCTAGGAGATAGACAGAAAAGAGCATGTTGTGTTTTATTTAAGCCAACGCTTATTGGACGCCAAAACAAGGTACCCCACAGTTGAGAAGTAATGCCTATGTCTTTATTTTTCATGCACCAACCTAACGCATTACATGCTATCGGCTCCAATTTTAAAGGGGAGGATTGACGAATGGGTATTTGTATTATCAGAGTTTGATCTATAATATGAATCGGCTAAAGCGATTAAAGGTTAAGCCATCACCGATTTCATTGTCTAGCATAGAGATAGAACAACAGACTATGTGGAGCCAATACCATTGACTCTTTTCTTTGACGGATTAGTGTGTAGGCATGGATGCGGCATCGGCTTAGTGATCATATCGCCTCGGGGGACAAGCTTTGAGTTCGCTTATACAATTAAGCCTTATTGCACCAATAATCAAGTACAATACGAGGCGGTTCTCAAGGGGCTAAAGCTATTATCAGAAATAGAGGCCAATGCTATCTAGATCATGGGAGATTCTAGATGGAAATATGCCAAAGAGAATTCTAGAGGAACTGGAAGTTCTGGCCTAAGGCCAGAAGTTCCGGGTTCTGGTGTAACCGAAAGTTCTGGTTCGATCGGAAGTTCTGGACCAGCCCCAATTCGGTTTCTGGAGAAATCAGATGTTCCGGGCCTACCTGAGAGATGTATTCTAGACGAACCAAAAGTTCTGGGTGGAATCGGAACTTCCGGGTCGAAATAAATTCGATACAGAATGTTATTTTTGGATGTCCCGGTTGGACCGGAAGTTTCGGGCAGAAATAAATTCGTACATAAGGTTATTTTTGGAAGTTCTAGGCATGGACCAGAACTTTTGGGCCAGACGAATAGATTAGATATGTTGGGCTTTAATATTGTTTAAAGTCCCATCAGAGGGCTCTATATAAGGAGAGGGGCTAGGACGAAAAGGCTGCCGCTTCACTCTAACCCTAGCCACCACATCCTCCTGGCCGCACCCGCTATGGTCGTCTCTTCCCTAATCTCCCGCGTGATACTAGCGTACCGACGTGAGGTGATCCCGTCCCTGTACATGTGGATACCACAGAGGCACTGCTGTAATTACGGCACTGATCATCTTGACGTGAGGATCACAAGGCTACATTGTCTTTGTCGCCGCCGGCAGGACAGAGTTGGGCGGAGTTGATCGAGGACGCGCTTTCCCAACTCTTCTTCCGCTGCCCTAGCGCGTCTCGTGACTAGAGGTAATGATCCATGATCCCATTGCTTGCATGGTTCCTGTGTTGAACGGGGTAGAAAAAGTTTTGTTTTTGCTAGCGTAGCCTACCCATTCCCTAACAATTCCTTGCTAGTAATCAGGCAGCTTTCTGGAGAATATGACTGCAAAGATGAAAATCTAAGAGCCTATTTTGAAACATGTCAAGAATTGTTGAAGGGGTTCAAGATGGTATCGTTTACTCATGTATCAGGGAATCAGAACCTAGAAACTAATGACTTAGCGCAAGCCGCGTCAGGGTATTGGCTGATGGATAAACTCATTGAAGCAGAAATAGAAGATATTGACGCTGAGGATTGGAGGGCCGACATAGTAAGCTGTCTACGAGATCCATCCCAATCGACCTCAAGAAAGCTCCATTACAAGGCACTAAAGTATATACTGCTAGACGAGGAG
This sequence comes from Zizania latifolia, assembly GCA_000418225.1. Taxonomy (NCBI): domain Eukaryota; kingdom Viridiplantae; phylum Streptophyta; class Magnoliopsida; order Poales; family Poaceae; genus Zizania; species Zizania latifolia. The sequence goes on from KE370774.1 coordinate 1,855,016, forward strand.
TTATATTATTGGACGATTGATGGGGTACTATTAAAATGCCTAAATCTAAAGAAGCCGAAGTCATTATGTGCGAGGTACATGAAGGAATTTGCGGAACCCTTCAATCGGCCCATAAAATGAAGTGGCTGCTACGACGAATGGGTTATTTTTCGCCAACAGTACTTCAAGACTATTTCAAGTACTATAAGGGATATTAGGACTGCCAAAAGTTTGGAAAGATATAATGAGCTCCCACATCAGGCATGAATCCGATCATCAAGCCATCGCCATTTAGAGGATGGGGGATAGACATGATCGGCCAAATTTATCCGTCATCTATCAAGGGGCACAAGTTTATATTGGTGGCAACCGTTTACTTCACCAAGTGGGTAGAAGTGGTACCGTTGAAGAAAGTAGCATCGTAGGAGGCTATGGAGTTCGTTAAAGAACATATCATCTACGGATTTGGGATTCCTCAAACAATCACTATTGATCAAGGATCGGTGTCCATGTCATAAGAATTCCAGCAGTTCGCAGTCGGCATAGGGATCAAATTGTCGAATTAATCGCCTTATTATGCCCAAGCCAACGAACAAGCCAAAGCCTTAAACAAAAGCCTGATAAAGTTAATTAAGCGCAAGATTGCAGAGCAACCTAAGAAGTGGCACATGACGGTAGCCGATGCACTATGGGTGGATCGGATGGCTTGCCATAGTTTGACTCAAGTGCCACCATATCAGCTTGTTTATGGGCGTGAGGTCGTACTTCCGTGGGAAATGAACGTCGGCTCCAGACGACTCGCTCTTCAGAACGTGTTAACAACCGATGACTATTATGGACTGATGACCAATGAGCTAGAAGATTTGGCGCAAAATCAGCTTTGTGTGCTCAGAAAGGTAAAAGAGAACAAGGCAAGGGTGACGAGGCATTATAATAAGAAGGTATTAGTCAAATCATTCGAAGAGGATGATCTAGTCTAGAAACTCATGCTATCGATCGGAGCTAAGGGCAATCGCTTCGGCGAATGGTCTCCTAACTAGGAGGGTCCCTATCAGATAAGCCGAGTCATACCAGGCAATACCTACGTGTTGAAAATGTTAGAAGAGGAAGAGTTCACAAAGGCACTCAATGGCATGTACTTGAAAAAAATACCATTCAAGTGTCTGGATCAAAACCTAATTGGCCAGAAGGCCGATGCGTGCAGAACAGAGTAATCATCAAATAGCTGATACTAAGAGTATCACATCTAGAAGTAACTGGATAGCTGATACTGAGGGTATCACCTTTAGACAAAATAAAGACAGGATCACAATTAGAAATAGCAGACATCCAAGATATCACCTTAAGGACTTATAAAAGAAAATGATTCAAGGTATCATCATAGATTACAGCAAGAGCATTTGACTAAGGATCACCAAGGAAAGCAATAAGAAACACCACAACACGATCATGAACAGCGTTAATATTGGCCAATTCTCGATGGTCTTCGTCATCGCTTCTAGGGATCGGCTTCGACTACTGGTGATGACGAAGAGCATCCTTGTTGTAAGAGGCTAGCTCCCACGTCCAAAAAGCAACCTCCTCTGGGATCTCCGCCAGCCTTTTCTAGTGAGAGGCAATATCGGCTTGGACTTCATCAAGACGAGAGAGGAAGTTGGCTTCTTCAAAGCAGAGTTGCGTAATATGACTTTCAAGGTCAGCGGGGTTGAAGATCAGGGCATCAAGGTTAGCCTTCTTGGCCAAGATGACCTCCCGATCGGCTGGACCATGCTGGCACCTCTGTCTCTGCTCAGCATGATCAGCTAGCTGCTGCTGAATGTGTTGGTAGCGCAGCCGGAAGACTTCAAAATATAGCCTGGGGACAGGTCTTCCATCAAGTCCAAGGGAAGCCGGTCCTCTATCGCAGCAAGCCTTGCCCTGATCGGCCCTGAGTTAGTCACAAGCGCGCTGATCGGTTCCTGAAGACACTGTAGGACATTGACCAAGACCGTGCGAACGTCATCAGAAATCAGCACGGCTTCGGCAGAGGTAGCTTGAGCAATCGAAGCATCCCTGACCAACTCCCCGATATCGAAAGGGAACATCTCGGTGAAATCCTACTCGAGAAAAGTATAATAAGCATGTTGGTAAATCACCGATCAGTCCACTCAAGGGGGTACCCAAGGTGGTGATTAGATGTGTGGAAGAGAAGCGTAACACCTTCAAACCTGATAGTCGACTCTAGAACACAAGAGCCAAGGTTTATACTGGTTTAGGCCTCCTAGAGGATAATTGCCCTACGTTTGGTGTTTTGGTGTGTACTATGATGGTGGATCTTACAATACGATGCAATCAAGCTATGGAGGCTTAAGGCATCGAAAGCAAGAAAAATATGCTAGAAAACTTATCCTTTGGGGGGTTCTCGCCTCCATTATATACTTAGGAGGTGAGCCCAATAACACAGGACTCTATCCTGAGTTGATATAGGATTGCCTATCAAATTTGGATGCTAAATCCCTAATTACAAAAATTCTAGTACAAATAAATCTCTTGATATCATATCCGGGGCTTAACTACCCGATAAGAACTCAACTTTCCTTATCAGAATCAAACCCTGTTCATGGGCCATACCGAACGGTCAATGCTAGTCTTGGCCTACCCTTGGTCTGGTCTGATAAGCCCAACTACAGGGTACCCAGGGGTCATATCCTCGATAGTAGCCCACGAGCTCTTCTTAGCATGGTTGAAGAAATCTTCGATAAAACAAGTTGGGAGAACCTTTTCGTTAATCTGGAGCTTCAACATCTTTGCTGAACCTTGATGTCTTTGAAAAAAAACTCTGATCTCCTTCTTTCATGTGTGGTGCACCACATAGGTGCACCCACACGGTGTATCCCTCGAGCCTTGAGTTAAATGGGACATTTAGCTCGAGGGTCCAAGAATATCCTGCAAGAAAAATAATCCTTTGAAAATTTGCTTCATGATCTTGCCTTTTGTTGTCGTTGAGACCTTGCTGGGAAAAGGTCATGGCTGAGGCAAGAAATCTGCAATGAACTCAAAGAAGGTTGGTCTTGAATCTTTGAATAAGTCAATGTTCAGCCGCCCAGGCCCTCATCTGCCCGGATGCTTGAGAGGATGGAGTTTGTTGGGTCCACAAACCCTCAAGCACATCAGCTCCTGGGTGCTCATACCTTTGGTCGAGCGAGCCCCCGAGCACGAGAATCCATGAGTACGCACGAGCCCCCGAGCATACGTGAGCCCTCGAGCGGTAGAGTCTTCGAGCAAATGCGAGACCCGCAGGTATGGGGCCCACCAGCACAGGAGATCTCAACCGCCACGGTCTCTGCCTAGTACGTGAAAAGGCTGTTTCATAATTCCTTCCCCTGTCCATAGTTAATGTGTGGCAGACAAATAGGCTAAAAAGACATCCTGCCCCTGATAGAGCCACGCATAGCATGGAGAGTACTGGCAGAGATAAGGCGGTGAGAATCACTCCGCCTTCTTCACCATAAAGTGAAACGGCAATCTAAGCGGCATTCACAGTAGTCGTGGGAGTGGGTACTTGGGAGAACGCCTCTATTTAAGCCGGCGTCCCCTGAGTTTTGCAACAAGATGCTCCCTCGGCTTTGTCTCTTCTGCCTCCCTGTTAAGATCCCTTCTTCTTTACAAATGCAAGGGAGGGGTTGTTGATGTCGCTTGTTGCTCCATGAGACTGCGGCGGTGTGCTGGTTCTGCCACAAAAATGACTATTCTAGTCTCAAGATTTCAGGTTGATCCAGTACATTTAGCCTTGCATGAATCTATTTTGCCTTCACTCGTATAGTGCATGACTCTTTCTGCTAACATGCTATCATCCGACGCTCTCATGCTGCCTATCTTCATGTCTAGATACCAACGTAGAGGCTCGATCCTGTGGGAGGAGCTAGAGACGTCCACCGGTGTAGGCACCCTAGGACAGTTTCTGACCCCACCATCAAGGCTGAGTTAATACTGCTCTTCCTTTGTGCTGGTCTCTTAGGGTCGGTGACTATCTCCTCTGGTTAAGACAAGGATTGCACGGAGTTGCTGCTATCATAGTAGCAGCCCCTGGGATCCTCGGTGCTCATGGCGGTCGTGATAGGTTGATGCTGCACCGCGCAGAGTTGCTGTGAGATCCTCGGTGCTCATAGCCATCGTGTTTGCTTTGCATAATGCTGTCTCTAGCTGTCGGGGTACTTTTTTCTTCTTTTGATCAAAGGAGGCTGCGTCCCCTTCTTTGAAGTAGCATAGTTGTTGCTGTGTCCCCTTCTTTGCAGTAGTCTAACTCCTGTAAAGTTTAGACCTTAAGAAATAAAGATGCTTTTAAATTCGCTTTACACATCTTGTACCATTCGTCGTGTGTTTTTTACCACCCACACGGTGTATGTCGGTGAAGTCGATGAAGATGCGAGACTGTGGGTGTATGGCTAAGTAGCCAACCCTCTCCTAGGTCCGGTTGTGTCTATGGCGACCATATGCCGCCCAATTCAGAGGGGGATATAGTCTGCATGGGTCGGCAAGTTCTTCAAAGATGCGGGATTGCGGGTGATGACTAAAGAGTCGACCCTCTCCCGGGTCCGATTGCTTACATAGTAGCCATTGGGCGCCCAACATGGAGGGGGATATAACCAGCATGGGTCAGCGAGTTCTTTAGAATGCACGATTGCGGTTGTGCGACTAAAGAGTTAACCCTCTCCCTGATCCGGTTGCTTGCACAGTGGCCATCTGGCGCCCAACATGGAGGGGGATGTAATCGGCACAGGACGGTGAGAATAATGCTCAACTATGGGTGTATAGCCCCGAGGGCTGACCCCTTCCTGGCCTAGTTGCATGCCTGGGGGGAAGTAGTCGGTGAGGTCAATGAGAATAATACACGACTATGGGTGTACAACCCTAGGGCTGATCCCTTTCCAACCCAGTTGCATGTCTGGGGGGAAGTAGTCGGCATGGTTGATGAAGAAATGGTGCCATGGGGTCGACGAGTGCCTAGACATGTATTATCAATAAAGGTTATTTAATCAAAGTACTGTTAGGCGTAAAACCGATGAAGGTGCTCGATGTTCTAGGAGTTTGGTACTGCTTGCCTATCTTCTCGCATTAGTCTGTATGCCCCTGGTCTTGTTACTTCGGAGATAATAAAAGGTCCTTCCTAGGGAGCAGAGAGTTTGTGTATCCTGATGGTTGATTGTACTTGGCGAAGTACCAAGTCACATACTTTGAAGTTTCTGTTTTGCACAATATGGTCATGATATCACCAAAGGGTTTGTCGATACTGATCTGACTTCACTGTGGCTACTATCCGAGCTTCTTTGATGGAGTCGTTGTCTTCGGCCCTTGTCTGCTCCACGGTTCCTTCATCGTAATATTGAACTCGGGGGAGTTGTGTAACATATCGCTTGAGAGGATTGCTTCGAAGCCATAGACCAGGAAGAAGGGTGTATGTCCCGTGCCCCAGTTTGGCTATGAGCGGAGCCCCCAAAGTACTATGGGTAGTTCTTGGAGACACTTCCTGGTGTACTTCTGCAAAGGATCGAAGATTCAGGCCTTTAAAACTTGGAGGATCATCCCGTTGGCACGCTCGCACTATCCATTGGCTCGATGGTGGGTGTCCGCCACATACTTGACCTCGATCAATCATTCCTTGCAAAAATCCTTGAAATCGGTTGCTGTGAACTGAGTCCCGAGGTCAGTTATTATTTGGTTCAGGACGCCAAACCGATAAGTGATTCCTTCGATGATTGTGCTGCTTTTTTGGCCGTGCAGTTCTTTAGAGGCATGACTTCTATCCACTTCGTAAACTTGTCGATGGCTAGCAGGAGCCGGTTGATGGCCAGGGGAGCCTTTTGAAAAGGCCCTACCATATCGAGTCCCCAGCAAGTGAAGGGCCAAGTTGGTGGGATTGTTTGAAGGACTTGAGCTGGGAGGTGGCTTTGCTTGGTGAAGAATTGGTAGCCTGTGTACTTTTTGACTAATTCTTTTGCATCGCTATTGGCTGTTGGCCAATAGAAGCCTGATCGAAATGCCTTACCGACCAGTGTCCTTGCCCCAACATGATTGCCACATGCCTCTGCGTGAACTTCATTAAGGATTTAGAGTCCCTCGCTCGGCAAGATGCACTTTTAGACTACCCTTGTTGAAGCCGCACGCTTGTATAGTGAGGAGCCATGGTGAATACCATGGGGATGATGAGTGATTGTCAACGGGAGAGAAGATGAGATGAAGACCTCTAAGGAGAGGCAGTGACTTGCCATGGTGTTGCCCGTTTGACTCAGGTACACGGATGGACGATCGTCGGACTGAGGAGTCGCGAGATCGTAGCGGTCCAATCCGGGTACACGGAGCAGAGGCGGCAAGCGGACGTGACTCGTCGTGGTGTCGACTGGTGCGACTCAGGTACACGGATGACTGACTATCGGGCTGAGGAGCCACGGGGTCAGATCGGTCCAATCCGGGTGCACGATGCGAGGTCGACGGGCGCTTTGACGGCTTCGGCTTAAAACCGTCACCCGTTAACGAAAAAGTGGAGAAAACGTTAAAGATAGCTGTGTCGTGACGGCTACGAAAAGTTCGGCACCGAATAAATATCTGTAGTGTTATTTTACGTTTTTGCCCTGTGGGCCGGAGTCTGTAGCGAGTATTCGTGAAAGGGTCATTTGTGTCTTTCCCCCTGGTCCACTTGGGCTATATAAGGGATAACCCCTCTTGTAATGACTTGAGGCATTTTGAGCTAATAGCAAAAATCTGAATTTGTGTCTCTATTTACCTCTTTCTTCTTCCTCCTCAAGCCATCTCCCTCCTTTTCCCCTCTCCTCCCCTAACCCTAGCCGCCGGCCCCCTCTAGCAGGCTAGGGCTGCCCTCCTAGCCACTGGCCTCTCCTCCCCTCTTCGG
>KE370774.1:1928228-1949860 GCA_000418225.1 Zizania latifolia
GATATTATTCGGTGCCGATGCTTTTCGTAGCCGCTACGACACCGCTATCTCTGACGGAGAAAACACTTTTCCGGTAGATTTGATGGTTTTAAGCCAAAGCCGTCAAAGCGTCCGTCGCCTCTGCACTTTGCACCCAGATTGGACCGATCCGACCCCGCGGCTCCTCAGCCCGACAGTCGGTCGTCTGTGTACCTGAGTCACACTGGTCGACACCACGATGGATCACGTCCACTTGCCGCTTCTGCTCCATGCACCCGGATTGGACCGGCACATCCTCGCGACCCCTTTTCCGACGAACGTCCATCCGTGTACCTGAGTCACACGCGAGCTCCATCACGACAAGTCACTGTGGCTCCCCTCGGAGGACTTCTCCTCATCTTCATCCTTCTCTTCTCTTCTCATCAAATCCATTCTTCTCTTCAATCTTCACTTCATCATCTCTCCCGTTAACAATCACTCATCATCCCCATGGTATTCACCATGGCTCCTTAAGTCTTAGCCTGCCCTTGATCCGGTCTGATAAACCCAATTACGGGGTACCCAGGGGTCACATCCCCAACAGTAATAAAGTTGGTTAAAGTCCTATCTATAGATCTGATCTTACTCTTTCCTATTTCCTATTTCCCTCTTTTCTATATACCTATCAGATGTCAGATTCAAGAAAAAGGAAACATCACCAAAAGCATCTACCCAAAGTTTGGTGCCTTGGTTCAAAGCAGTAGTGATGCCCCATGGTTTCAATCTGAAGAAGAGAATCTGCCTCCAGCTTCAACTCAACACAATCCTCTCATCGTCGTTTCACAAGATCAACTCCAATCATGAAGCCAAGGAACGTCGTTAATGAAGCTCCGATCAAACAAGTTCAATTCAAGAAGACGTCATTCTGAAGCCCTCAGTTTGAAGAAGCAATCCAAGACAAGTTGAAGACTATCCATAACCATCTCTTTCTGGCCTTTCCAAATCTCAGGGCGAGATTCTTGTTAATGGGGTTAGAGTTGTAACGCCCTGATTTTTGTCAGGTGTTAAAAAATAAAATAAAATAATTAATAAATGAATTTCAACAAAATGATTCAGTTGTAAAGCGATAAATAACGAAGCTAAAATATGGGCTTAAAATTTTCATTTAAAATAAATCGCAGCTAGAGTATTTTTCTCAAAATTCTCCTCGGTCTAAATTGCGTCCCAAAAAATTTCCAGAATTTTTGGTGCAAAGGAATTAATTAAGATACAATCAATATCATTTCATCGCAAAGTCTAACATTAATTAATAAAATATATTTCAATAGAATTGTTGTCTGAATAAAATGTATGATAAATCATTTCAATAAAAAACAATGTAAAACCAAATCAAATTCGGCTAGAGGAATTTTTAATAATTTTCTCCCGCCTGAAATTGATTTAGGTGTTGGTTTCATTAAGGATTTTCCAACTAGAATAGCAAATCAATAATATTTTAGTGAATAACTTTAATTGGAAAAGTAATTAAAATCCTTTCTTTTTCTGGCTGAGCTGGAATCCTCGTCCTCGACCATCTCTCTCTTTTCTCGTTGTAAATCCGGAGGGATCAATTATCTGTTATCGTTTGCAAAGTTGAAATTGCCTTTTCAATCGCACATATTAGATTCTGTGAAAATCCCTTTGGAAATCCTCTTTGCCTTTGAAACCCCAAGTAAATTCAAATCCGTGGTTTCATGTTCAAATTCAGAATTTCAAATTTCGAGGCAAATACGAAATTTCTCATTTTTCTAAATCATTGAATATTCTTTAAGATATTCATGAGTTATTTCTTTGAAATCCAAAATCCCTTGAAAACCCCTCAATTTATTCAAAATTCAAAAATCTAAATCTTTGCAAACTTTCCCTTTTTTTCTCAAAAATCTAAATTTGAATTTTTCAAAAAAATCTTTTCTGGCATTCCTTTTTCCTTTTCTCAACTTCCTTTCTTCCTCTTTCCTTTCTTCTTCCTCTCTTTCTCTTTTTCTCCTGGCTGCCCATTCTTTCCTCCTGGTGCCCGTGCTTTCCCTTCACCCAGCGCCTCCTCCTCTCCATTTTTCTTCCTGCACCCATCCTCCTCCTCCCTCTCCCTGCGCCCTCCTCCTCTCCTCCCTGCGCCGCCCCTCCTTCCAGGCTTGCCTGCTGGCTGCCGCCTCACCTCTGCCCTCTCCGGCAGCAGCTCGCCGGCCTAGCCCCACACTGCCCATCTTGCCACCACCGACCCTGGCGCCCAGCCCCCTGCTCGCCGCACCACCATCCAGTTCGCCTCGCCGCGCTGCCGATCCCATGCGCCGCCTCGTCCTGTTTCCTTGTACTCCAGTCAGAGCAGCGAGCAAATCAAAGAACTGGAGAAGAATGCAGGAGAGGAAAGCTGCAGATTTAAAAAGAAGAGAAATAAGTGAACTCTTCTTCTTGATTGACCGGTTTCTTCATCGTCCTCTGCTCAATCTCCGCTGCATCATCTTCTCTTCGCTCTCGGTGAGAACACAATTCCTTTAGCCTTTGTTCCTATCGATTAAATTGTATCATACCAATTTATTTGTATCCTATCATAATCTTTGTTGTAACTCTATTTCGTTTATCGTACCATTGTTCTTCCATTCCGATCGGTCATGTAGTGTTGTTGTTTATTGTTTACCGATCCTACTCCTTGTTATCATCATGTTGTTCATTGGATCCGATCTACGCCATGATTCTTTGTTGTATCCATCAATTAGCAAAAATGGAACTCTCTATCCCTAGAACACGCGGTGCTCCTTTCGTTCCGCCGTGTTCCATCCCAGAGGTCATAGTTGCCGCAAGGTGTCATTTGTCGCCATTCCGTTTCTTACACCGGAGTTAATGTTCATCATCGCCCCTCATCGTTCGTTGTGGTCGAATGACGATGTGTTCCCCTTTCCTTGATCCAATCCATCAGACATGATTTGATTGATGTTCGGTAGTCGGACTTGTGACGTTCATCGATGGTCATCACCGATCGTCGGTTGTTTGTAGTTGTTCGTCACCATTCGTTGTTGAATCTCATCGATTTAAACTAAACCCTTTGACATGGTCGCTAAGACTCGATCGGTTAAGCCTTCATGTGTACCTTTAGTCGATTGTCTTTTTATCTGAAGTCGAATGGACTAGGTTGTTCAATGGCTGCAACCTATCCCGGTCATTCTGCTAAATCCATTCTCACCCCCTTTTTGTTATCGGTTGTTCACCGCGTTCGGGTAATCTTTTATTCGTTCGTCGAATGAAATCGTCGTCCACCGAACATGACTTGACTCGGCCCATCCATGGCTCAACTCGAGTCCAATCATTCCATTTCATTCTATCTAAGTGAGTGTGTTCGGTTATATATCGACCGTCCCATTTAATTCAAAGGAATAATCTCACGATTATCTCCTTTCATTTGTGAGTTCTATCATTTCATGTGAATGAATTTAAACTTGTAACATTCATATCTTTTCCATTTGAACTCCAAATCAATTGGTTCAACTTTCTAAACTCATCAAGAATCATGTTCTACTTGGATGTGTACTTGGTCCATACAGCTCGTACACCATTCGAGGTCATTTCATCCAATTTTGAGGAAATTCATAAGAAATGTCTTATCATTTCATGTGATCTTCTAAATTCAATATCTTTTGTATCATATCTCCGATTCACTCCGTTTAAGTTCCGTAATTCTCCTTAATCAATACTCTAACTAATGATAATATTTTGTTGTATTGTTTATTTGGTTTTTCTTAGAGTTTTTGTCTCATTTTGCATGTCGTGTAGACCCTCGTGCTCCTGAAGATTCGAAGGACGTCGTGCAAGACCTGAAAGTCTTCGTTCAAGAGTTAAAAGGTTGATCAGAAGAGCAAGAGGCAAGTCACGACCCCCACCTCGATTATATTGAACCCATGTTTTCAAAATGCTAAATTTGCTATAATCACATATATGCATGTTTAATATGATAAAGTAGGATTAATTGATTATATGCCCATGTCTTTGTACATTTAAGCCCACTGCTTTGTTGTGAGCCATCTACCTTGTTCACCTTAGTATAATCTAGTTAGTAGTTAGTGCTCTATGTATTAGCACCCTTTTGCTTAGCCATGCTTAATAATTAAATATTTAGGCTTTTAATCTTGTTGGGATACAATCATGCTTAATATTTAGGCTGCTATTGTTTCTTTTGAATGTAAGGCTTTAAATGCCATTGTATTAATTTTTGTATTTACCGTTTAAACCGTGGTTCTGTATATCGACTTTGTTAATATATACCATGCCTTTTCCTAGGACATGGATTAATATACATAGTTTAGAATTTGTGAAAATTCCGAGTGCGACAGAGCTCCCACTAACCTTTCTTGAAAGAAACTCTTTCTCTAAGAATACACCATGTCGGGCGACAAACACTTTGCTGAGTTCCTGGTTATAGAAACAATATCTTTTGATTTCGTGAGGATACCTGATAAAGAAGCACTTGTAGGATTTGGGACTAGCTTATCGGACTGTAAACGCTTTTCATAAGCTTCACAACCCCTATAAGAAAAGACAAATTAGGACGACGTCCTGTCCATATCTCATATGGAGTCTTTTCAACCAACCCTATCTAGTGTGAAAGCGGCTATTTCAAGAGCATATCCCTAGAAGGATAATGAAAGATCACTTTGGCTCATCATTGATTGAACCATTCCACTGAGGTGTTTCAGGTCGAGTCAATTGTGAAATAATTCCGTAATCCTTTAGATGATTATCAAACTCAAGGCTCAAGTATTCTCCTCAACGATCCGATCGCAGAAACTTGATTGTCTTTCTTAAAGGATTTTGTACTTCATTCTAGAATTCTTTGAACTTTTCAAATGACTCCAACTTATGCCTCATTAGGTAGATATATTATCCATATCTACTAAAGTTGTTGGTAAAAGTTATGAAGTACTTAAACCACTTTTGGCTATCGATCTCATTGGCCCACACACATCAGTATGTATATGAGTGCTAACAAGTCACTTGCCCTCTTACTCTGACCCATGAAAGGTGCCTTTCTCATCTTGCCAAGTAAACAAGATTCACATGTTTCTAATGATTCAAAATCAAAAGAGTCGAGAAGACCATCTTTATGGAGCTTCTCCATGCATCTCTCATTTATATGACCTAGGCTACAATGCCAAATAAATGTGGGATTCAAATAATTAAGACGTTGCCTTTTCGTATTAATGTTATAGATATGAGTTTCTTTAGGTTTCAAAACGTATAATTCATTCTCCAATGGATTATGATAATAGAACATATCTCCAAGATAAACTGAACAACCATTGTTCAGTGATCTAAAGTCATAACCTTCTACTTGCAAGCATGAAGCAGAAATTACGTTTTTACATAGAGTTAGAACACAATAACAATTATTTAATTCTAAAACTAATCCTGAAGGTAGAGACAATGGCATGGTGCCGACAGCAACCACAGTAACTCTTGCTCCATTAACAAACACGAAGATCCACTTCGCCTCTAATCAAACTCCTACTTCTTCTAAGACCCTGCAACAACTTGTAGATGTGAACAACTGATCCGGTATCAAATACCCAAGAATCAGTAGATGAAGTAGCAAAGATTTATTTTTATAACATTTATACCTAAAGCGGAAGTCGTACTTCCCTTCTTCTTAAGATCCTCCAAGTACTTCTTGCAGTTCCTCTCCCAATGACTCGGATTCTTGCAGTAAAAGCATACTGCATCTTGAGCCACCCCTTTTTTGTCCTTTTTGGTCTTAGAATTGCTCGTGATCTCATCAGGAGTCAACTTCCTCTTGACCACACATTTCTTGACACGGGGCTATTTCTTGCCCTTTTGCAGCATCATCACATGATTGCTATTTTTCTTAATGCTTTCCTCGGTGGTTTTAAGCATCCCATGCAGTTCCATCAAGGATCCCCTTCTGATCTATTTGGATCTCTATCCAAACCGTTTGGATCTCTATCCAAATTGAGTCCAATTCGAATCCTATTCAAATGCAATGTTCTAACCTGTTAAGTGTGTGACCCTATAGGTTCACGTGTAGCTTGGTTAACATATGGAAACTCCTTTCCATACTCCATTAATAGTGGACTCTAGCAAATCATATTAACTCAAGTAAACGTAAAGATCATATTGGCTGAACCTTGTAATATTCCAAATGTACATGTCCCTTTGCCTCACGATATCGATCGAGCACAAGGTGAGATTTGTGCCATCCTATCAATAGCTCAATTCTCTCTCAATCTCCGTATTGGATTATAACTTGTGTTCAACTCCTTAATTACATCGGCATGGCCATGTACTTCCATAATCCATTACATCGAGGGCCCAAAGATATCTCTCCTATTAAGGAGGGGCAAATTCTATCTTGATCACTCACATCCCACTATATGTTTCATGACAGACCCAATGACAACTTTTATAACTATTTAGTTACGGAATAGCGTTTGATAGTCCCAAAGTAAGCCACTACGCATGTTAGGAACTATGATGATCTCAGGTCTAAGGACTTTACATAAACACTACTAAGACCAACTGATGACACATGGAATCTCAACAGTGCCTCATAGTGGATCTATCCAATATATGTTCTCTAACATATGTCCATGTTATTGAGTTGGTATCTCCATACCCATGATCCATAAGACATGATCATCAATCAATACACATGTTGATCATCAATCAATCCTTGAAACATGATCTCCATATCCATATATAACTTATATCCGATCAGGAATCATTTAGAAATAGTCACATTATGAGTCTCATGAACAAATTACACATTTGTTGATCCATAATGACAATCTATTTAAAGGAACAGAACAGAGTTTCATAAACATAGTATGCCTCGTACATCATCTCCATGTTGACTCTAGAGCATTATGCTAACAATACCAAGGTAAAATAATCTAAAAAATTCGCCCACCCCATCGGCCGATAAAGGAGAACCTTTGAGCATAGAGATTGCATCTCTAAAGGAGGTGCATCGGCGGGTACGAGGAACTTCATCTTCCCTATGGTTCCTAGGAAAGTTGAGGCTGAGCAAAGGAGGATAGATGATGGCCTCGTAGGAGTGAAGGTTCAACCACATCTGCACAAACCACTAGAGGCCACCGATCCGGTCGATGGGTCTTCTACATAAGAGCCTCTCCACAATCTGATGCAGCATACGGAAGGCGGATCCTAGAAGTATGTGGCCGATCGATAGCTTGTTATGATTGGCCAGGCGCTCAGCCAGGTACTGGTAATCTTCAAAAGGACTGTAGGAAGGATCACTGAAGAAAAAGTGCGCTAGCCACATATAGAGGAAGGCATCATGCTCTTGCGGGTTGTCGATACCCGTCTTCTTGTTGTGATGATCGATATATCTAGGCCAATTGCTAAGACTGCTAGCTTGAAGATGGTGCGAAGTCTTTATCCAAAAGTCAACATCATGATTGGCTTCTACAATGTCAAGACTAGTAAGCATCGTGACATCAAGAAGGATAGGTCCCATTATCCCATGTCCAAATACGAAAGCATTCAATGCATCAGACCAGAAGAAATAGGCCGATACCAGCATTGGGTAATCTATTTGTGGATCGGCCAGTGACAGCCCGATATAGTGGCCAATTTTCATCTCATCCCAATAAAGACGGTGGGTGGCCGATACCCATAGATACCAATCCCTCCATCTAGGAACCATGTAGGGCAAGGCACTGAAGCTGTTGTCCCAATCGGCCAAGTCCTAGGAAGCGACGTGAAAGGGGATGCGATCGGTTTCACAATTAATCAATTTAGCGGGATCGGCTTCGCCATAAGGGCCTAGGCAGTATGTGGAGGAACTCGCATCCAATGGAATCAACAACTGGTTCCTAGCATTCTACAGAACCAAGAAAAGAAATGATCTATAGTACTCCAGGAAAATGTGGGAGTAGCAAGGCACAAGTACCTCAGGAATGCCATCATTCGAAGCTACAGCAGGGGTGCACGATGAAGAAGCTATCGATGGTGGTGGCAAATGATGTCAGTCATCCAAGCAAGATCGGAAGCACAAATGGTGCTAGAGCTTGAACGATGGCAGCAGGGAGCTCAAGAGGTTTTGCTAAAGGAGAGAGAGTGTAGAAGCATACAACAGAAGGGAAAGGCCATAGGCTCTATAGCCTGAGAGTAGCACCGGCTAAGTTCCCAATGCAAAGCCAAAGTGATGCGCCGGTTGCGAGTTTCCAGGAGGAATTTGAAATGTGACCTCCCACGTCCTGAACTCGTGGGGCATGCGGTGCACCGTTACTGATGCACCACAACCGGCACGTGCTTATTAATGCGTTGTGAGTCCCAGTCAAAATTGGCCAACAGCATCAACTCGGGGTGCATCACGCCTATGAGTTTGAGGCCAATGGACCCGGAGAGTTTTGGCCATGTGGCACACCGTTACTGATGCACCACAACCGGCACGCGCTTATTAATGCGTCATGAGTCTCGGTCAAAATTGGTCAATGGCATCGACTCGGGTATCGCACCTATGAGTTCAAGGCCGATGGACCCAAAGATTTTTGGCCAGAAAATCTAGACCCGGGGATTTTTGGCCAGAAAATCTAGATTTTCAAAATTTTAAAATTTTTCGAATCTTACAACATAGAGTTGAAGGTGTTCGGATCAACAGAAGTCATTGGGCTGATCGAGGGGCTCATTCGACCAAGGAGTTTATAAGTTCCTTTACAAGTTTTATGCACTCATCGGAAGAAAAAAGAGGAAGGGATGGTAGCAAATGAAGCAATTTCATGAAAAACAAACATTCCAAAAGATATATTATTATTCACAAAGATGGCCGTTACAAGGGCCGATTACATAGATTAGAGTGGGTTCAAGGTGTTTAGAAATCACTCTAAGGCAGATGCTGCATCAGCCTAGATCTTCTCGACACGCAGGATCATATCGGTGTCTTCTTCATCGGTTTCTTGGACTGTTTGAATGAGGTGCTGTTTCTGCAAGTGGCCATACCTCAAGTTGATTAGATCGGCCTCCTTGAATTGGATCTTGATCGGCAAGTTATCCAGAAATTTTTACTGATCCACCATACAACTCCGAAGCCGATCCAATTTGTTTGTCCAAAGACTTATCTACTGAAGGATATGACTCTTCTATTTTCAGCTGATCTAGATATGACTAGTCTTGGTTGGGCAAACCGGGCAGGAATTAGAGCTGATCTTCGGCTGAACGCACCTTGGCATCAACTGAGTCAAATTTCTGGTGATGGACCTTTTGCATAGCATGATCGGCGAGGTTGGAGTGCGCACTCTGATACGTCGACTGATGCTCTCGGGAGAAAGCCTAGAATAGGCTATCGGCTAGGTCCTCGAGGAGCTGGTCGGCTACAGACTGAAGTCAGGCTCACGCTACCTTGATGTCTTGAAAAAAGTTGCCGATCGGGCATCGAAGAAAGCTCTATCTGATGATCGGGGTTCAGTGCCATCGGCTGGGGGTGTGATGAGATTGGGAGATCCGATGGCCTGAAGAACATAATGGATGAGCCGATGAATGCACAAAACCTATGAACAATAAAGATGAAGTTTACTTGAGGTAATCGGGGAGCAGGTGTTGAACTTACGGCTAGCAGTGAGCCATCGGAACTATCATCGCTACCAGAATAGAAGTTGGGCAGCTGCCCAGATGGAAGCTGAATTAGGCTGCGATCATCGGCAACACCGATCAGCTCAGTTGGGGTGTCAGAGTTTCTAGAATCTGAAGGGCTTAGCGAGTTAGAGATTGGTTGAGTAGAAACCTGGAGCAATCAGAAGTAAGAAACAAGGCACACAGGAGCCCGAGGAAGCTAGAACAAAATGTTGCAAAAGCAAGCTAATGAACCGTGAAAAGCTTACCAAATCATGATTGTCGGGCGTGGTATGCTGAGGAGAGCTTGTCTTCGTTTTCTTGCTCGGTGGTGAGCTTGAAATGTTGGAAGCCATTGGAAGCAAAAGGGAAGGGAAGTTTCTGAAGAGTAAGAATGGTGGAGCTTAAAGAAGAAAGTGCGTTGGGAAATCTTTTAAAGTCTCTACACGGTAATCTAGCGATTGGATTTCTGAGAGAAGATTTCAGAACATAGCCCTTCGCATTCCAAACTTGGGGGCCATGTGTTGACACTAGAAATTAGACCGACATGCCATCGGGATGTTAGACCAAGCGGCGGGGCTGATGGGCTACCGAAAGGAATTCAATGGGCGAAGATGGGCTGCGTGCAACGTGGGCTAAGACTTCATGGTGCAACATGTCTGACACGGAATCTAAACTAACTCTAATTATCTACTAACTAACAAGGCCCTCGACGGGGCCCATTCGACCAAGGAGTTCATAAGTTCCTTTACAAGTTTTATGCACTCATCGGAAGAAAAAGGAGGAAGGTGTGAGATCATATGTATGATCATTGATTTATGATGAACAAATTGGTTTGATATTGATATATGATGAACAAATAGGTTTTGATTGGTTTAAGTGGTCGAACACTTTGGTCGAGTTGTTGAGCACTCTTATCAGGCCCTTAGCACACAGCACTCGAGAAAACTCAGCACTCAGCACTCGAGAAAACTCAGCACTCGAGAGAAAACATATCCCTCGAGAGAATTCAGCTCTTGAGAGATTTCAGCACTCGGGAGAATTTTAACCTCAGGATTTTAGATCACTCGGATTTTTGATGTTCGAGTCAGATCATGTGCTTTAAATTGTTTATTCAATAAATTCACCATGTTGATGATTGATTGGATTGATTGAGACAAGTTGGAGAGAGCTTGTGCTTAGGAAAAGGGTTTCTTGGTTTGTTCATGTGTAGGCATTGCTTGAGGGCGAGTCATGGTCGATGACGGGATCGTAGCTAGGCTCAGGAAGGAGCTAAGGTTTAGAACGGTCAAGGATGTTATGCGGGACACTTGGGCTAGAGGATGTGGCATGTAAAGAAGAGGTTTCAATACGGCGTACGCGGGATGTGTGCGAATATGGAAGGATGCGAGGTTTCCATATGGCATACGCGGGATGTGTGCGGATATGGAAAGGAGGCAAATCTGAAAGGAGTTAGGATTTGAGGATTTGTAAGAGATATGGATTCTTAATTGGATTAGGATTCCAAAAGTTGTTGTTTTTGTGGCTCATGGTGGCAGCCATGATGGGATTATAAATAGACTAGAGGGGAGTGCATAATAGGTACGACGATCAAGAGAAAAATTAGGGTTTAGCCTTTTGCTCTTCATCTAGCACGTTGTTCGTGATTTGGTGAGGGGTGATTTAGATGCACCTTGTAAACACTCTTATACAATAAAGATTCATCTTCAAGCATCAAGAAGTGTGATATCACGTTCTTTCTTTTTAATGTTCATCAGTTTGCACCATTTTTACTTATTCTGTTATTTCACTTTTACATATGATTTAATTTAGATTGATTCATCTAAAACCTTGCTAAGACATTAAGAAAGCAGTCTAAAAAGTTTTGTTGGTTTATTCCTCGTATTTTAGAAGTAATTAAGGTTTTAATTTTTGGATCGGATCTGCTCTGTTTTTACGTTACAGCAACTCTTGAGGATTAAAACTTTTGATTGGCAACTCAGATTTGAGGAAAACCGATCTAAAACAATCACCATGGTATTCAAGAGGTTTTCAACTAAGCCTTATATTTTTGATGGAATTGATTTTCAGTTTTAGAAAATAAAGATAGAGGCTTATATCATGTCACAGGGTTTTAACATATGGGAAAAGGTTTATAAACCATATGATCCACCTTTTGATAATCAAGTTAAGGGCACTAATAAGGTTGCTTTTGAAGCAAATTACAAAGCTCGAAACTTGATTATCAATGGTGTTAGGCGTTCTGATTTCGATTGTATTTCTCATTTTTCTTCTGCGCATGAGATGTGGAATACTCTTTATGCCTATCATTAAGGCTCCTCCATAATCAAGGAAGTACGCAAAGATGTGTACAAAAAGGAGTACATGAAATTTGAGATGAAACCCGGTGAGTCCTTGGATAAGTATTTTGCTCGCTTTAATAAAATTATTAGCAATCTTTATTCGGTTGATTCTTCTTGTGCTATTAATTATACTGATTCTAAAATTGCTAGACATTTGCTCAGTGAGCTTGATTTGTCATTTTGGGAGATGAAAGTTACTTAAATTCAAGAGTCGGTGGATATGACTACTCTTACTTTGGATATTCTTTATTCAAAATTAAAAACTCATAAATTGAATATATTTTCACGCAAGATTTCTTCTAAGTCAATGGCTTTGGTTTCTTCTCCTTTTAATGAGTCTTCTTCTTTTGTATTATCTTCGAGTATTTCTTTATCAGCTTTAAATGTTCTGTCTAATGAATAATTTGAGTAGTTTGCAGAGAAGAACTTGGCCTTGCTTTCTACTAAAGTTACAAAAGCTTTAAACAATGTAAGAAACAGAAGAAGATGTAGTCTTATTCGATGCTTTGAATGTGGTGAGACCAACCATATTCGTGTGAACTGTCCTAAGCTCAAGAAACATCAAAAGAAGACAAGGAGCACAACAAGCGTCTATCCAAATAGGGTAAGATAAAGAACCGCAACTACAAGAAGATACTGCATCGAGTCCTTCCCACCCTCGATCAAGTTGATATGAGTGATGTGGACTCAATGAGCGATGGAAGTGAAGATGAAGTTAAAGTCAAAAAGAATGATCTCACTGGAATATGTCTTATTACATGTGACATAGTAGGTTTTAGCGATGACGAACTCTACAATGATGAAAATGAGGTAAAACCTACCTATGATAATTTAGTTCATACTGTTGTTCGTCTTGATAACAAATTAAGAATATGCAATAAAAAAACTAAGAAACATGAACTTGTTGTTGAACCACTCAATTCTAAAATTGATAGGTTCAAGTCTTTTATTCCTGATAATGATTCATGCAAATAATGTGATGCTTTACAATCTAAAATTATTGCTTTGGGAGATATTCATGTTTCTACTCTTCATAAGCTCAATGATAAAATTGTCAAGAATAAATCTTGTTTTTCCATTGGTACTACCATGTTTACTCGTGTTGTTGATGAATTATGTATTACCAAGAACTACTTGAAAATGATGAAAGTTGCTTTATATGCTAGTTCTTTGGTAAATGTTTTATATTTTAGTAAATTCAAACAACTTAAGAGCTCAACCAGTATGAAACATGATTCAACTTCTTATTCAAACGGTTCATTGCTTGAATTGAAACTGAAAGATGCTTATAGTAGAGTTGAACTTTTACAAAATGACTTGCTTACTCATGAGACGTTGTCTTGTTCAAACTGTCGCAAACAAAAGAGCATTACTGATGTTTATAAAAATTGTGTTGCTTTGATAAAAGAAGTTGATATTATCTATAAAGATCCTCGCAACGTTTTTCAACTGGTAAAAAGGACCTCAACATGTTACTGGATACATCTAAAGTAAGCACAAATCATAGAGGACTAGGTTTTGATGCTCGTGCTTACATTACTTCTCATCAATCTACTACAATCAAAGCTCTTCAAGGAGGTAAGATTGAGGTTAAACTTGAACCAAAGTAAACTGTTTTTAAATCTATTGGAACATTGTCAAACTTAGCGACATCAAGTGCAATTGCTTCTACATCTAAAACAACTACACAGGTGAAATATAATTGTACACATTGTGAAAAAGATGGACATTTGGTTCAGTTTTATTTTAGAATTGCAATACAATAGAAAAAGAATAGGAAAAAATCATTCGCTAAACATAAGTTGCAATAGTCATTTGTGGAATCTAGTAGAGCAGTCGGGCCACAACAATTGAGGTGGTCGGGCTGTCCTTTTTCGGTGGTCGGACCGAGAGTTAATCGACGGTTTGACCGACAGCGCTCTATTTTGGTAAGGGGTAAAAGTGACACTAGTTTTGCTCGAGGATTCTTTCCTGCTGGTGTTTTTGGTCGAGTGTCTCAGTGCTAGATTCCTAAATTTTTGTTATCTAACCCTAGTACTGAGACCTCAACATCTTTTCTCATGTAGGCCTCGATGGCGAGGAAGGAGAACATATGGCTAGTAGATTCCGGATGTTCATGCCATTTGTTCAGTGACAAAATTTGGTTCTCCTCCCTCACACGTGCATCCTGGTCTGAATCAGTGACTTTTGGGGATGCTTCTACTAGTGTTGTAATTACCAAAGGTACAGTCAAGGTAAGTGACAAAATTATGTTCAAAGATGTAGCTCTTATTGATAATCTTAAATATAACTTGCTTTCAGTATCATAAATGATTGATGAGGATCTTGAGGTGTATTTTAAAAAATCTGGTTGTAAAGTTCTTGATGCCTCCGGTGATCTTGTGTTTGAGATTTCACGATTTGGAAGAGTTTTTAAAGCTGATTTTGATTCACCTTCATCTTCTAAAGATTTATTCTTCTGGTATCGTAGACTTGGCCATGTTGGTTTTGATCATCTCACTCGTGTTAGTGGTTTGGATCTTATTCATGGCTTACCAAAATTTAAAGGTGTTGGTGATTTGGTTTGGCCTTCTTGTCGTCATGCCAAAATGATTTCTAGCTCACATTCTCCCATTACCCTAGTTATGACAACTGCACCTGGTCAACTATTACACATGGATACTGTTGTCCTAGCCAGAGTTCAATCTATTAGAGCAAAGTGGTATGTTCTTGTCATTGTTGATGATTTCTCTCGATACTCTTGTGTTTTCTTTATGACATCTAAGGATAAAGCTTTTGGTCTTTTTTGAAACTTGGTTCTTAGACTTTATGTTGAACTCCCGGGAGCACTTAGAGCAATTAGAAGTGATAATGGTACTGAATTTAAGAATTCATCTTTTGAGTACTTTTGTGCTAAAAAAGGCATTAAACATTAGTTTTCCTCACCAAGAGTTTCACAATAGAATAGTGTTGTTGAAAGAAAGAATAGAACTTTGGTTGAGATGGCTAGGACTATGCTTGATGAACATCAGACTCCTAGGAAGTTTTGGGCTGAAGCAATTTCTGCAGCTTGTTATATTTCAAACAGAGTTTTCTTATGATCAATGTTGTGGAAAACTTCTTATGAGCTTCGTTTTCGACATAGGCCTAGTGTTTCTCACTTGAGAGTTTTTGGGTAAAAATGTTATGTGTTGAAATCTAGAAATCTAGATAAATTTGATGCAAGATCTTAGGATGGTATTTTTCTTGGTTATCCCACTCATACTTGTGGCTACCGTGTACTTGTGTTAGAAACTAACAAGATTGTGAAGACTTATAAAGTCACTTTTGATGAGGCTAGTCCTGGTACTAGACCCAACATTACAGGTATAGGTGCATAGGTTTAGAGGGAGGATGAGAACATCTTTGTTAAAGAAAGTGATGACGAAGACAACGATGTGGTTGGTGGTCAGACCAACGTTCGGGTCGGGTCCGATCAACACTTGGAGGCAGTCAGGAAGCAATATCGACCACAAGGAGATAAAGTTTCCATAACTTTGAATGTTCATCAAGAGATCACTTCGTCCCTTGAAGATAGTGTACAAGACACTTCTCAAGATATTTCTGCTCCTTTGCACAATCAACATCAACACCCTCCTAAACAAATAATTGGTAATCTCTATGAGCGTGTCACTCATTCTAGGTTTGCTTCTCATGACTCTCATGCTCATTTAGCTTTTGTAGCTTCTTTTAAACCGAAAGATATTACTCATGCTCTAACTGATAAATCGATGATCAATGCCATACATGAAGAACTTGCAAACTTTGAACGCAATAAAGTCTGGTATTTGGTTGAGCCACCTCAAGGACATAGCATTATTGGAACTAAATGGGTTTTTTGAAATAAACAGAATGAGGATGGTTTAATTATTAGAAACAAAGCTAGGCTTATTGCTCAAGGATTTACTCAGGTGGAAGATTTAGATTTTGATGAAACATTTGCTCCTGTTGCTAGAAATGAAGCTATTAGACTCCTTTTATTCTTTGCTATATCTAAAAGTTTTAGTTTATATAAAATGGATGTTAAAAGTGTTTTTCTTAATGGTTTCATCAATGAGAAAGATTATGTTAAGCAACCACCTGGTTTTTAAAATCCAAAGTTCCTAAATCATGTTTTCAAATGTCTAAGGCTTTATATGGTTTGAAACAAGCCCCGAGAGCATTGTATTAGTATGGGACGTGGTCCCGATCTTCACGGCATAGGATCACGAACTGATAACTAGCCTCAAAGAGACCAAGATAACTAGCTACAAGCAGCCAAGATAACAATGCAACCTAATGATCGGACTCGAAGCCAACCACCGTCTTGATTATGGCAGCCTGAATCAAGGGTTCGCCCAACCACACTCTAAGTTACCAATCAACATAGCCTACAATCAATCAAGCAAACCTTGAAAGGAGTAGGAGATGTCGAACATCCGCTTCTATAAACCATAAGGAAATCACAAGAGCAAAGGGGTAGAGATTTCACTCTCAATTTGTTAGCACACTGCTAAACAAGGGGTTCTGTTTTTTATTATCAAAAGTTTATTCTTGCAAGAACAATGAAGAGTATTTATACTAGGAACAACCCTCCTAGCTGGGTATCAAAATACTCTTAAGTTTCTTAAGAAGTTGGTAGCTCAAAGGTCTCTAGGAAGAATTCCCGAACAGCCTCGCGCAGCCAGTTCAGCTTCCGTACAGTCTTTACTAAAACAGCCATAACTTTTTATTGAGAAGTCCAAAAGATGATCCGTTTATTGGAGATGAAAGTAGACTTAATTATCTTTCCAACCATATGCATTGTGGCTATTGAATCATGACAGGTTGGATCGTCCATCTCTTAGAAGTTGGAATATTATTAGCAGATAGAGGTGTAAAGTAACACCGTGGAAGAAAAAGTAACGGACGATCGGACCAGTGTATAAAGTAACACCGTGGAGGAAAAAGTAACAAACGATTAGACCAGTGTATAAAGTAACACCATGAAGGAAAAAGTAACGGACGATCGGACCAGTGTATAAAGTAACACCGTGGAGGAAAAAGTAACACATGACTGGACAGTTTTCCTTAGCTCGTAATATGTGAGCTGTTGTATTTGAAATCCAATAAGACTCCTCTTTACCTATAAACCTAAAGATGAGCAAAATACAATATTTAGGTAGTATAAAATTCTCATTAATATTAAAATATCAGTCAAGAACATGTTCACCTCTTGTTCTAGTTTCTTTGCTCAACTCCACGTAATTGGTCCTTGAAATGGTGTAAATAGTTCATGCTCCTTCATAGCTTGTTCTTGTGTGTTTATAAGTTCTTTTATTATTAGTTCACTAGGCTGATCCGTATCATTCTCTCCCTCTTGAAAAGAAGTCGTCCTCAACTCTGTATCATCAAAACCATGGAATGAAGTAAGATTAGCAACATTAAAGGATTTACTTACACCATATTCTGCTGGAAGATCAATCTTATATGCGTTGCCATTGATCTTATACGTATGCAGCACATTTTGAGGCATCCATGTTAATCCTTTCTGCCCAATTGTAAGCAAACTCCACATGTGGCAAACAATCTTTCCACTCCTTCAAGTTCTTTTTGATCATTGTTCTCAATATCATTGATAGAGTACGATTGACAACTTCAGTTTGTTCATCTGTTTGTGGGTGACAAGTAGTAGAAAATAGTAATTTTGTACCAAGCTTTGTCCACAACGTCTTTCAAAAATAAGTCATAAATTTCATATCACGATCAGAGACAATGGTCCTTGGCATTCTATGCAGCCGTACAATTTCTCTAAAAAATAATGTAGCTACGTAGGAAGCATCGTCGTTTTTATGACAATCTATGAAATGTGCCATCTTTGAAAATCTATCAACAACAACAAAAATAGAATACATCACTCTCTTTGTTCTAGGCAAACCCAAAATAAAGTCTATGCTAATATCTTCCCATGAAACACTAGAAATAGGTAGGGAGTATATAATCCATGTGGGTTCAATTTTGACTTAGCTTTATGGCAAGTGATGCAGCGTTGCACAAACTTCTCTACATTCTTTCTCATATTTGGCCAATTGAAGTGATTGGCCAGCAACTTATAGGACTTTTCTCATATAAAATGACCCATCATTCCAACTGCATGTGCTTCCTATAATAATAAGTGTCTAACCGAACAATTTGGAACACATAGTTTGTTAGCTCTAAATAAGAAACCATCATGCACATGATATTTTTCCTAGCCTTTTATAGCTTTACATTTCTCATATGGTTCTAAAAATTCATGATCCTCATGATACAATTCATTCATACTTTTAAGTCCCAACACATTTACTTCAAGTTGATTCAATAAAATATGTTTACGGGACAAAGCATCAACAACAATATGGAAATGTTTCTATGAACTCCACCCACTTGGCATGTCTTCGGTTCAGCCTTGATTGACATTTTAAATACTTCAAAGCTTTATGGTCAGAATGAATAATAAATTCTTTTGGCCATGAATAATGTTGCCAAGTTTCAAGAACTCTCATCAAAGCATACAATTCATTGTCATAAACAGAATAATTTAATTGAGCTCCTCCCAAGTTTTTACTAAAATATGCTATTGGTTTCTTATCTTGCATTAATACTCCTCATATGCCAATTCCACTAGCATCACATTCAATTTCAAAAGTTTTAGTGAAATCGGGTAAAGCTAATAAAGGTGTTTCAGCTAAACATTTCTTTAACTTTTAAAAAGCATTTTTATGTGATTCTCCCCATTGAAATACAATACATTTTTGTTAGCTCATTCAAAGGAGCATTATGGTGCTGAAATCTTGCACAAATCTTCTATAAATCTAGCAAGACTATAAAAACTTCTTACTTGACTCACATTCATAGGAGTTGGCCAATTCTTGATCACTTCCACCTTGGTTTCGTCCACTTCAATTCCTTGTCCTAAAACAACAAATCCAAGTAAACAACCTCCTCTATACAAAATGTGCACTTCTCAAAGACAGTGAACAATTTCTCCTTTCTAAGCACATCAAAAACTTATCTAATATGATCAACATGTTCTTTTAAGGACTTTCTATAAACCAGGATGTCATCGAAGTAAACAACAATAAGTTTACCAATTAATGTTCTCAAAACATGGTTCATCAATCTTATGAATGTATTAGGAGCATTAGTTAAACCAAATGGCATAACTAACCATTCATACAGTCCAAACTTTATTTTAAAAGCAGTTTTCTATTCGTCTCCAAGTTTTATTCTTATTTGATAGTATCCACTTCTTAAATAAATCTTAGAAAATATTATTGAACCACTCAACTCATCAAGCATATCATCTAACCTAGTAATAGGATGATGATATCTTACAGTAATATTGTAAATGGCTTTACAATCAACACACATTTTCTAAGAACCATCTTTCTTTGGAACTAAAATCACAGGAACAGCATAAGCACTTAAGCTTTCGTGTACATACCCTTTGTCTATAAGTTCTTGTACTTACCTTTGTATTTCCTTGGTTTCTTCAGGGTTGGTGCGGTATGGTGCTCCATTGGATAACGTAGCCCCCAGGATTAGATCGATTTGATGTTCTATGCCACGCAATGGAGGAAATCTAGCAGGAATTTTATTTGGAAAAACATCTTCATATTCCTGCCAAAGTTGAGAAACAACACTAGGAAGGGACGTTATGTCATTAGTTGAAAGCAATGCCTCCTTGTACAAAAGTACAATGAGCACTTGTGTTAGGTTATTCCTCACATCTCTCATTTTTTATTTTGTGGCTAACAAAACTAAGTTCTCACCCTCTCTTTTCTTTTTATCTCTCATGTTTGGCTTGTTGCTCTCACCCTCCGAATTGTGGATGTCTCTTATTCTGTTTTTCTCTCTTTCTTTCTCACTTTCTATCCTAACTTCAGAACTCTTTTGCATATATTCAGTCATTATTTGTTGAGGTGTCATTGGCTTAAGCACAAAACTCTGCCCTTTCCACTTGATAGTTAATTGATTTGTTCGACCACAATGCAGCGAGGATCGATCAAATTGTCATGGTCTTCCTAGCAGCAGGTGACACACTATCATGGGCACAACATCACACTCAACCATGTCTTCATATTCACCAATCTTGAAAGAAACTTTTACTCGATGTCCAATCTTAATATCTCCAATATTATTTAGCCATTGAACATGATACGAATGTGGATGTCGCAATAATTTTAGACCAAGTTTATCATACATCTCCTTGCTTGCAAGATTATTGCAGCTAGCTCCATCAATAATTACCTTGCAAACCTTGCCTTCCACCTTGGCTCGGGTTTGAAAAAGGTTATGGTGTTGTCTACTTTTAGCTTCTTTAAGTTGTACACTTAAAACTTGAGTTATCATAAGAGTAGCACCTTATTCAAATTTACAAGTTGTGTCCTCTTCTTCGATGTCATCTTGATTTGTCCTGCCATCAGAAACATGCTCTTCCTCCTCACTAGCAGATGCATACTCTCCTTGTTCAGTTATAATGATAGTATGATTGTTTAGACATTCTTTGATGATATGCTCACGGCCTCCACACTTAAAACATTGGATGTCTCTACTTCTAGAGGTAGAACCAATAGAAGTTATAGATGAAGATGCAGGTTTACTTTTTTTGCTTAAATTGGCAGCCTCTTTATCACTAGAAACTCTGGAGGCATTCGAGCGTAAACTCTGCTTGAGTTTACACATGTACCTTAGGTAAAATTTGCTCTTGGCGTAAACTTGTTGCTGCTAGATATAACCCATGTACTAAAAGAGCTTGTCTTCTTCAGCTTAGCATCTTGCTGTAATTAACGTTCAGCTTTGCTTGCTTGATGTACTAACTGAATAAGATTACGGTATGGCCGAAATTCCACAATCCTTCAAATATCCCTATGTAAACCAGACATAAATCTTGCAATAGATTGCTCTTCATCTTCATAAACATTAGCTCGAATCATAGCTTTCTCTATCTCTTTATAATATTCTTCAACAAACTAATTTCTTTGCTTCAAATTCTGCAATCTATCATAGAGGTCACACCGATAGTGCTTTGGAATAAATCTAGCTCTCATTTCTCGTTTCATTTCAGCCCATGTAATAATTTTAGCTTGGCCAGCATCTTCTTGGTCATTCATCAATTGCTCCCACCATATTAGAGCATAATCATCAAATTCAAGAGAAACCATTACTAACTTCTTTTCTTCAGAATAATTATGGATACGAAAAATCTTATCAACCTTCAATTCCCATGTAAGATAAGCTTCAGAATCAGATCCACCATCAAACTTAGGCATGGTGAATTTCAGTTTACCAAGTCTCTCTTCTTCATTGTTTCTTAAGTTACGATTATGATCAAAGCGATGTGGTACATAATTATTATCATCTGCTTCACCATCAGAATCAGCATGATCATCATTTCTTTGACCACGACCTCTTCCTCTTAATTGAGCAGCACCTCTTCTTACATTCCCACGACTAAGGCCAGGTGGCCTTATGGTATGAGCAACAGCACGATTTCTTCTCTCTTGAGCTTCATGTATATCCTGAGCAGCAACTTCTTTATCTATTTCATCAGCATGCACACTTGCATTCTCATCAATAGGTTGAAGATCTTGAAGATGAGCCATAATATTTTAAATATTTGCTTCTATATTCTGCATCAACTCATTGAATTAAGCCATAGTAACACAATCTTTAGGTTGAGGATGTTCCATGTTCCTA
>KE370774.1:1949870-1962159 GCA_000418225.1 Zizania latifolia
CACCGTTAGTGTAACAACAACAAAAACTAGAGGTATATATGATAGGATAATATGTAGAATATCTCACAACCTCACCTTCTTTTACCAACTGAAACTTTTATGTTTTTCTTACGGAATACAAGTTAATATGTGTGGTGGTAAAAGTGTGATGGTTAAGCGAACATAAGACAAGGATGACATAAACGGTGGCTTGTTTGTGTAGCTTGGTGGGGAAAATATAGTTGTTATAAAGATAAGTAACAATCTAAACTAGATGTTCAATGCTTAGTGTTGATCTCAAGATATGGATAGTGTAAATAGAAAATTTTAGAGATCCAACAACTAAATTCCACACTAGCAATGGATTAGCTAGCACATAAAATATGCACAATTGATAGAGTGCAAACAGAACACAATTTGCATAAACGTTTCAGCAACTTTGCACAATATCTTTCTCTTCTTTCTTTCTTTTGATCTTTTTTGTCTCTTTTCCTCACTCTTTTTTATACTTTTTTTAACAATGATATAACACTTGCACGAACAATAAGTAGAACAAAATAAACAACAATGATACGATATGGTTTTTTGTATGATATTTTTCAGCGGCAACAAAATAACAAGATGATATATCGGCAACAAGGATATGGAAGGAAAATTTGATCAGCAGCTAAACAAAGACTCTAATGGACAGAAACTTACCCAAACTCACTAAATTAACAGATGCAAAATATGGGACAATGGAAATATTTTTGTAAGGCTTTTTTTGAATAGGATGAAAACAAAAATATATAGCTAAGGGTAAAGAATCCTACCGTGGCAACGAAAGCTCTGATACAAGATGGTACAGGGTGTGGTCCCGATCTTCACGGCGTAGGATCATGAACTGATAACTAGCCTTAAAGAGACCAAGATAACTAGCTGCAAGCAGCCAAGATAATAGTACAACCTAATAATCATACTCGAAGCCAACCACCATCTCGATTACGGCATCATGAATCAAGGGTTTGCCTAACCACACTCTAAGTTATCAATCAACATAGCCTACAATCAATCAAGGAAACCTTGAAAGGAGTAGTAGCATCAATTGGGGGACGTCGAATGTCCACCTTTGTAATCCCATAAGGAAATCACAAGAGCAAAGGAGTAGAGATTTCACTCTCAATTTGTTAGCACACTGCTAAACAAGGGGTTCTATTTTTTATTATCAAAAGTCTATTCTTTCAAGAACAATGAAGAGTACTTATACTAGGAACAACCCTCCGAGCTAGGTATCAAGAGACTCTTAAGTTTCTTGAGAAGTTGGCAGCTCAAAGGTCTCTAGAAAGAATTCCCGAACAGCGTCGCGCAACCAGTTCAGCTTCCATACAGTCTTCACTAAAACAGCCATAACTTTTTACTAAGAAGTCTAAAAGATGATCCGTTTATTGGAGATAAAAGTAGATTTGATTATCTTTCCAACATATCTCTTGGAAGTTGGAACATTGTTAGCAGACAGAGGTGTAAAGTAACACCGTGGAAGAAAAAGTAACGGACGATCGGACCAGTGTATAAAGTAACACTGTGGAGCATAAAGTAACATACGATCGGACCAGTATATAAAGTAACACCATGGAGGAAAAAGTAACAGATGATCAAACCAGTGTATAAAGTAACACCACGGAGGAAAAAGTAACACCCGACTGGACAGTTTTCCTTGGCTCACAATCAGTGAATTATTGTATTTGAAATCCAACAAGACTCCTCTTTACTAATAAACCTAAACATGAGCAAAGTACAATATTTAGGCAGTATAAAATTCTCATTAATATTAAAATATGTATCAGTTAAGAACAAATTCACCTCTTGTTCTAGTTTCTTTGCTCGACTCCGCGTAATTGGTCCTTGAAATGATGTAAATAGTTCTTGCTCCTTCATAGCTTATTCTTGTGTGTTTATAAGTTCTTTTATTATTGGTTCACTGGCTGATCCGTATCATGTATGATAGGTTAATAATTTTTTTGCTTGAAAAAGGTTTTGTTATGGAAAAAATAGATAAAACTATGTTTCTTTTGAAGCAAGAAAATGATCAACTTTTTATACATATTTATGTGGATGATATCATCTTTGGTTGTTCATCTCACCTTTGGTTTCTAAGTTTTATGAGACTACGTGTAGAGAATTTGAGATGAGTATGATGGGTGAGTTGGCGTACTTCTTGGGACTACAAATTAAGCAAACAAATGATGGCACTTTTGTTCATCAGAGTAAATACACTAAGGATCTTCTTCGGTATTTTGATATGGAAAATTGCAAGACAATTGCTACACCGATGGGAGCTATTTGCACTTTGGATCCTGACGAGGATGGTGAGCTTGTTGATCAAAAAGAATATCGTAGCATGATCGGCTCACTTTTATATCTCACTCTATCGAGGCTAGACATTCAATTTTTTGTTTGTCTATGCGCTTGATTTCAAGCTTCTCCTCATGCTTCACATCGTCAAGCTGTCAAGCGTATACTCAGGTATCTCAAGTTTACTCAAGATTTTGGTATATGGTACTCTACTTCCTCAAGTGTTAGTTTAAGAGATTTTTCTGATGCTGATTTTGGAAGTTGTAAAATTCATAGAAAAAGTACTAGTGGTACATGTCATTTCTTGGAAACATCACTTGTTGCTTGGTCATTTAGAAAACAATCTTCTGTTGCACAATCCACTGCTGAAGCTGAATATGTTGCTGCTGCTAGTTGTTGCTCACATGTTCTTTGGCTTATTTCTACACTTAAGGATTATGAGATTAATTGTGATCGTGTTCTACTTTATTGTGATAACACAAGTGCTATAAATATTGCTAAGAACCCTGTCCAACATTCTAGAACAAAGCATATTGATATTCGATATTATTTTCTTAGAGATGATGTGGAGAAAGGTGATGTTGTGCTTCTTTTTATTGACACTGAGTTACAATTGGCAAACATTTTTAATAAACCTTTAGATTCTTCTCACTTTGTTTTTTTTCATGGGGAGTTGGGCATTGTTCATCCAATGGGTTTGTTTTGAGGGGAAGTTTGCTTTTTCATTTATATCATATTGCATTCATGTTTATTTTTATGCATTGTTTATATTTAAAATAAAAATAAAAAGAACAAAATATGGAGCTTTGATTTTTACCTTTAGTTAATCTTTGTACTTGCTAGCAGTATCTTGTAAAATTAATTGATCATTAGTCTTGCTATCATATCTTTTAGTCTTTTTATGATCCTATGACATAGTTTTTGAGGGATATGACGCATGACACATAAATATTTAAGTGAAAAATAGAGAAATATATTGTGCTGATCTAGTAGCTAGTTTAATTTAAATATGCTTACACATGTTCTAGCTGTGTTTATTTCACCATGATAGTGCTTTCTATTCTAGTACTGACAGTACTATAGCTCATGCAATGTCAAAACAATGAAATCTTAATAAAAAACAGCAAAAAGAAAAGAAAGTGTGCAAAAGCACATAAAGAAAAAAAAGTATACAAAAGCACAGAAAATTCTGCATTCATGAAAAAATGTTTTGCCTAGGTCGTCTCACGAGACTACTTATCATTGCACTTTGATATGAACTTGAAGATGATCATAGATGAGCATACCATTGAAATGGGGACTGCTTGTGTGTGCAAGAACCTCACAATAGGTTGTGTGACCGAAGTTCAGGTGGCATCATCTGTCTCTAGACAGTGGTCGCTGTGCTGAGATAGGCACTTGTGAAAATTTCATACAAAAGTTGCATATATCAAATCTAAAATTTTCAATGACTGTGAATTACACTTTTAAGAGCACTAAGCGCTGTTTTGGTTTTGTGGACACGGCTGAATTGTGTGTAAGGTATTTCTCTTAAATTGATCCTAGTGAAAGCCAACATTATAAATCATTGAAATTATAATATCTTAGTGCTGATTTGAACTTAAGAATTATGCCTTAGTTTCATCTTGAGGCTTTTAGACTTGATGATGAGCTAGTTGGTCTATCTATTTTATTTGTGTTGCAATCTTGTCAAATGGATTGCTTTAGGTACATTTCAAAGCTCTCAAATCAAAAAAACAAAAAAAATGATGTTCTCATGATAATTTCTCTTTTGCTTCACTTGATGAAATCATTGTCAAAGGGGGAGAAATTGGTTTTTGATGAAATCATTGTCTTTTGTTTATTATCTTTTGCAATTAATTTTCGAGGGAGTTTTATTTATCATTCTTTGAAAAAACTTTGGGGTAGAAAAACTTGTGCTTGTGCTTTCGAAAATCAAAAATTTCTTTGTGCTTTTTAATGGTGTTGCCAATGTGTTCATTAAAGAGGAGATTGTGAGATCATGTGTATGATAATTGATTTATGATGAACAAATTGGTTTGATATTTATATGTGATGAACAAATTGGTTTTGATTGGTTTGAATGGTCGAGTACTATGATAATTGCCAATTTATGATGAACAAATTGGTTTCTTGTCAGGCACTTAGTACTTAGCACTCCAGAAAACATAGCCCTCGAGAGAATTTAGCTCTTGAGAGATTTCAGCACCCGGGAGAATTTCAACCTCGGGATTTTAGATCAATCGGATTTTTAATGTTTAAGTCGGATCATGTGATTTAAATTATTTATTCAATAAATTCACCATGTTGATGATTGATTTGACTTCTTGAGTCAAGTTGGAGAGAACTTATGCTCGGGAAAAGGGTTTCTTAGTTTGTTCATGTGCAGGCATTACTTATGGGCGAGTCGTGGTCGATGACGGAATCGGAGCTAGGCTCGGGGAGGAGCTGAGGTTTAGAATGGTCAAGGATATCATGCGGGACGCTCAGGCTAGAGGATGTGTCACGTGAAGAAGAAGTTTCTATATGGAATACGTGGGATGTGTGCAAATATAGAAAGGATGCGAGGTTTCCATTTGGCATACGCGGGATGTGTGCGGATATAGAAAGGAGGCAAATTCAGAAGGAGTTAGGATTTGAGGATTCGTGAGAGATATGGATTCCTAATTGTATTAGGATTCCAAAAGTTGTTATTTTCATGGCTCATAGTGGCAACCATGATAGGATTATAAATAGACTAGAGGGGAGAGCATAATAGGTACGACGATCAAGAGAAAAATTAGGGTTTATCCTTTTACTCTCTATCTAGGGCTTTGTTCGTGATTTGGTGAGGGGTGCTTTGGATGCACTTTGTAAACACTCTTATGCAATAAAGATTCATCTTCAAGCATCAAGGAGTGTGGTATCACGTTCTTTCTTCTTAATGTTCATCGGTTTGCACTGTTTTGGTTTATTCTATGATTTTACTTTTACTTGCGATTTAATTTAGATTGATTCATCCAAAACATTCGTAGGACATTGAGAAAGAAGTCTAAAAAGTTTTGTTGGTTTATTCCTCGTATTTTAGAAGTAATTAAGGTTTTAATTTTCAGATCGGATTTTCTCTGTTTTTACATTACAGCAACTCCCGAGGATCATAAATTTTTATTGGGAACTCAGATTTGAGTTAAACCACTTAAGAAAGTTTCATATTGAAGTCTAGTTTATTGTGTTAAAATTTCAGGTCAATCTGAGTTATGTTTTAAAGTTACGCTCATTTTACCATTTCTTGGTCAAGCTATTTTCATCTCTCGAGAAGCCCTCGAGAAATTTCCTGAGTCCTCAAGAATTTTAGTCTAGTTGGAGATTTTACTGATTGGTTGGAAATTAGCTTTCTGATTTTGTTTTTGGTGTCATGTTTGGGGTACTATAACCATTCACCCCCTTTGGTTACCGTGGTTAGTGCATTTCGATCTTACAGAAGGGACGGTAGCCGATGAAGCAATTTCATGAAAAATAAACATTCCAAAAGATATAGTATTATTCACAAAGAGGGCCGTTACAAGGGCTGATTACATAGATTAGAGTAGGATCAAGGTGTTTAGAAACTGCTCTAAGGCAGAAGCTACATCGGCCTGGATCTTCTCGACATACAGGATCGTATCGGTGTCTTCTTCATCGGTTTCTTTGACTGTTCGAACGAGGTGCTGTTTTTGCAAGCGGTCATACCTCAAGTTGACTAGATCGGCCTCCTTGAACTAGATCTTGATCAGCAACTTATTCAGAAATTTTTGCCGATCCACCAGACAACTCTGAAGCTGATCCAATTTGTCTATCCAAAGACTTATCTGCTGAAGGATACGACTCTCTTCTATTTTCAGCCGGTCTAGATATGACTGGTCTTGGTTGGGCAGACCGAGCAGGAATTGGAGCTGATCATCGGCTGAACGCACCTTGGCATCGACTGAGTCAAAGTTCTGGCGATGGACATTTTGCATAGCGTGATCGGCGAGGCTGGAGTGCGTACTTTGATAGGCCGACTGATGCTCTTAGGAGAAAGCTCAGAATGGTCTATCGGCCAAGTCCCCGGGGAGCCAATCGGCTACGGACTGAAGTCAGGCTCGTGCTACCTCGATGTCTCAAAAAAAGGAGCCGATGGGGCATCAAAGTTGGTTAAGTACGGTCGATAGGTCACTTTGAATGGGGTCTCGGGGGAAGAAAGCTCTATCCGATGATCAGGATTCAATGACATCGGCTAGCGGTGTGATGAGATTGGGAGATCCGATGGCCTAAAGAAGATAATGGATGAGCTGATGAATGCACAAAACCTATGAATAGTAAAGATGAAGTTTACTTGAGGCAATCGGTGAGCAGGTGTTGAACTTACGGCTAGCAGTGACCTGTTAGAACTGTCGTCGGTACCAGAATAGAAGTTGGGCAGCTGCCCGGATGGAAGCTGAATTAGGCTACGATCATCGGCAACGCCGATCAGCTGAGTTGGGGTGTCAGAGTTCCTGAAATCTGAAAGGCTTGGCGAGTTAGAGATCAGTTGAGTAGAAACCTAGAGAAATCAGAAGTAAGAAATGAGGCGCATAGGAGCCCGAGAAAGCTAGAACAAAATGTTTCGAAAGCAAGCTAATGAACCATGAAAAGCTTACCAAATCATGATTGTCGGGTGCGGTATGCTGAGGAGAGCTTGTCTTTTCTTTCTTGCTCAGCGGTGAGGTTGAAATGTTGGAAGCCATTGGAAGCAAAAGGGAAGGGAAGTTTCTGAAGAGTAAGAATGGCGGAGCTTGAAGAAGAAAGTGCGTCGGGAAAACTTTTAAAGCCTTCGCACGGTAATCTAGTGATTGGATTTCTGAGAGAAGATTTTAGAACGCGACCCTTCGCTTTCCAAACTCAGGGGCATGTGTTGACACTGGAATTTGGACCGACGCGCCATCAGGATGTTAGACCAAGCAGCGGGGCGGATGGGCTGCTGAAATGAATTCAATGGGCGAAGATGGGCTGCGTGCAACATGGGCAAAGGCTTCGTGGTGTTTTCTCATTAGTTAGGGGATAATTAGACTTAGTTTAGATTCTGTGTCAGACATAGATTACGTGTCTCCCCGACTATAAATAGCTATGGGGCTATTGTAAAATGTTTACACAACCAATCAATCAACCCTTCGGTGCATCGCCAACTTTAGGTATGTAGCATTAGGGCGATTCCCCACTGAGATCAGGCTGCATCGGTTATGTATCACGACGGGTATAGCCTTTTCGGTGAACTGATTGATCTATTCATGACTTTCTCAATTTGGTCCAATACTGTGATTAAATTGAGTAGGTTTGCTAGTTATCGGTGTAATGCATTGATTCGTCTTTATTATAACATGCTTTGATGCTTGAGTTAATGTGTTTGCCAATCACATCAATCTGATGGCTTGTTTTAGATTAGATTGTATGCCGATCGTCAATATGATGCTGTCTCGGTTGAGTCCGATCCATGGTATTGATCGGGATATATACGAGGTAGTTTGATCTAATCTATTAGTCTGACGTTCATCAGAGTTTTAGTCGATGAATTGTTTGTTATCTTGTTAATCGGTTCGATTCTATTCATAGTAGTCCTGGTACGATATCTTTGCGTTGCATCGGTTCAGTTTGAACTGTAGAGATTAATGTGCCAGGAAGCTAGTGTTAAGCCGATTATTAGGATTTGCTGATGTAAACGATAAATAAATAAAGATCAAGTCGATGCATGGTATTTTACATGCTTTTCATAATGCATCATAATATTTATCTGTGCTATCGAAGCCGATGCCAATGGGCCATCGCTGATAGCGTTAGGATAACTCACGCTTCGTTCCTTGTCAATTGCAGGGTCAAATTGACTAGCACATTCTGTACACCTCCGAGTTATGTAGGACCTACACTAGAGCTAAGTAGAATCTCTCAGGTCTTCGAGTGTGAAAGTGCAAAGATTCCTATGTGATTTTTGCGTTAATAGCAGGGCACCGCATTGGCTCCGCCTGAGAGCGCCGCACTGGCCGCCGCACCAGGCACCACACCGACTCATCCCCAGAATGCACCCGTGCAGTTTCTACCTGTGCACATGCGGGAATCCCTTTTATTCCATGGCCAGCTCCTGTTCACTCGTCCACAAAGACTACAGAGGCTACATGATCTATTTTTACGGCTTAAAAACAGTGGAGACTCCGACCGAACCTATTTTGCTGGTTTATTTAAAACCAGAGATACTAGAAATGCTGGAAGAAAATACTTCAAGGGAAGAAACAAAAGGAGAAAGCAGTACAAGTCACAGAAAATTAAAATTTCCTATAGATGTAAATGTTCCAATTCCGACGGACAGACTGTCGTCTCCCACTCCACCGTCACCACCATCCTATAAGCACTTTCTCCGTTCGACGTCCACTGCAGCTAGCAAGAAACCAAATCTTCATAGATCATGGAATCTAGCCAAACATGATTTTTAGTACCGTTGTCAATACGCGCCCGCAATAAAAATGTATATATAGCCACCGCAGTGTTTATATGTACTGGTGCTTGTAATAGTGCCGTAAACTTGCTTGTAATATGTTGTTTATGTAATAATATGTTCTATTATGCATATGTTTTATTTTACGCACATTTCATCGCATTCTTTTATTCAATTTTAATTCCTCGTTATATTTTTTAAGTATAAATATATCATGTATTCTAAATACTTAAAATTCAAATAGAATTACAAATGCAAAATAACTAAGTCATAACCTCGATAAATTTATTTTGAAGACATACGGTATTGTTATTTTGGATCTACTGCATACTAGCAGATTATCCATTCAATATCATAAGGTCTACATTTTTGTCATATTGACGGTGATTACCTTCAAAATGTTCTTCTAAATTTTTTTTCATCACATTAACACAATATTAGGAGTATGGACATCTACTGACTATAAGGCAGATTATGTCTTCCTAATAACATAAGATCAACACTAATTTTGGTGAATATCTTTATTGTGTTCAATATGAGGTTATTCTGACTAAATTCAAGTTTACGCTTGTTTTTCCATATTTTGCACCATTATTTACAACAATACCATGATTATTAATCATGGCTCAATTCCATGTAGGCAAAATGACTAGCAAAGAGTTCAAAATGTTAGCTCTTGATAATCACAACTATCCAACATGGGCAATGAACGTCAAGGTCAGTCTTGCATCCCATGGAATATTAGCAGCAATACAAGACCCACAAGAAGGGGTCACACCGCTAAGAGATGAATTTAGATATAATGCCTTATATTTAATTAGAAAATCATATCCATACCGATCTCAAATCTGAGTACGTATTGGAAGAAGATCTTAACACATTGTAGAAAGCTCTTAAACAACGATATAAATAGCAAAAGGCAATACTTTTACTAGGTGCAATCCACAATTGGAATCATCTTAGATTATTGCAATCCACAATTGGAATCATCTTAGATTATAAGATTTCAAAATAATCGATGATTACAACCATGCTATTCATAAAATTTGCTCTAAATTGTGTTTTTGCGAAAGAGAACCTACCAAGGCAGATAAGATAGAAAAAACTCTATCTACAATGTTACCTACTGATAAGATCTTACAGCAACAATACCATGCTAGAAATTTCCAAATTTATTCTGATCTTATACATGTATTAACTCAGGCTGAAAAACATGATGAGCTCCTACTAAGGAACCATCACCAGCATCCCATAGGGGCTACACCTTTGCCTGAAATACATACCAACATAGAATAAAAATAAGGTCGGTGGTTATTCTAAAGAAAAATCATCGAACTTTAATGGAAAGCTTAAACGCAACAACAAGAAGAAAAAGCCACATGTGCAGAATAAGGGGAATGGTATTGCCAAACCAAGGTTTGACAAATCAAACATTTGTAAAAAATGTGGTTGCTACAATCACATTACTAAGAAATATCGCACCCCATGGCATCTGATTGATCTCTATCAAAAATCCATAGGAAGCTCTCAACCTCCCCGAGGATAGCAATATGAAGCTCACTTCAATATCCAGCCGAATAATACAAAAGAAGCTAGTTGTTCACAAGATATTCCGCAAGAACTAAGTAACAACAAGACTCTCTAGACGAACGAAGAGCCCACAAATGATGACATGCTCGCTAAATTTACTTCACAAGACATGTTTAGAGATTTTATTTAAAAAATCTCATGTTGTCCAAATAAGTTTAAAGACGTCTATTAAAGTGTTGTAATAATGTAAAACCATGTATGCGATGTAAACAAATAATATTTGTATGTACTCTATATATTTAATGAAATTTATCTATCATTTCATATATATAGATTTTCTACGGGAATCAATTTAATGGAAGAAAAATTATGCCTTGTGGATAGTGGCAACACAAACTCTATACTTAGATAAACATAATATTTCCAAACTCTCACCAAAAGACAAGGAAATATTTTGACAAATGCTGGACAAGATGCAGTAATTGTTGGCTCAGGTCGTGCCATAATTACTCTACCTATGGGTACTCAAGTTACAATCGAGGATGCATTACTATATCCAGATTCAACTCGTACCTTACTAAGTTATAGAGATATCCATCAAAATGGTTTCCATGTTGAAACTCATAGTGACAACAAAGAGGAATATCTTTTCTTAACTAAATATGATGGACATGACAAACAAATACTTGAAAAAATTCCTTCTTTTACCTCTGGATTGTACTACACATACATTAAATCCGTAACAAATGTTGCATACAAAGTTATTTTTTAGAATGTCAATGTATTCCAAAATTTGCATGATCGCCTTGGTCATCCTGGTATCGGGATGATGCAAAAAATCATAAACAATTCTAGTGGTCATGATCTAAATAATGCTAAATTTCCTCAAACATCAGATTTCATGTGCACTGCATGTGCTATAGGAAAACTAACACTATGACCATCAAAACTTAAAATTCATGTAGAACCACTAAAATTTCTTGAACGCATTCAAAGAGATATATGTGGTCTTATTCAACCATTAACTGGTCTATTTTGAAATTTTATGGTTTTAATAGACGCATCTACACGAAGGTCTCATGTATGTTTATTATACACACGAAACCATACATTTGTGAAAATTATGGCACAAGTTATTAGGCTAAGAACTTACTATCCAGAACATCGAATTCAATCAATTCGAATGAACAATGCTACAGAATTTTTATCACGTGCTTTCAATGATTATTGTATGGCCCTTGGAATTCAAGTGCAACATTCCATCCCATATGTTTATACTCAAAATGGCTTAGCAAAGTCTCTAATCAAGAGGATTAAACTTATTACAAGACCATTATTACATAATTGTAATCTACCAACGTCTTGTTGGGGTCATGTGATTTTACACGCTGCTAACTGTTGGACCGAAACTGGCGACCAGAGGGGGGGTGAATGGGCGCAAATAAAACTAGCAGCGGAAAAATAAATTCCTAAAACTTGACTAACAGAATTGCAAGTGACTTAATAAGAATCAGATCAAGTCTGAACAAAGGTCACACCTGGCAATCTGATAACAACTTCAAGATACAGTTCCCCAACCTCAGACGTTTGACTTGCTTGTGACTCAATGAGTATATGCACAAGACTGTGCCAGTAAAAGTCACACCAAGCAAGTCAGAACACCAACACCTCCTCAGAAAGTACGCCAAAACGAACAAACAAGAAATTAACCAAGGCAAATAGATTGTTCTTAAATCACAACAACGGTGGACACAACGTCATTTCATTGCTCATAAAAATACTCAACATAAACCTTTTAGAGCGCATACACACACTCTTGACATTGGCATGGCATCACATAAACATTTCATCAAGTATATCTCATGCAG
This sequence comes from Zizania latifolia, assembly GCA_000418225.1. Taxonomy (NCBI): domain Eukaryota; kingdom Viridiplantae; phylum Streptophyta; class Magnoliopsida; order Poales; family Poaceae; genus Zizania; species Zizania latifolia. Next base: position 1,962,039 of record KE370774.1, read on the forward strand.
TCCAGAAAAACAGATTCATCTAGACATTTCAGCAAACATTTTGTGTGCACAGGTTTTAGAAATAACCAATCGATGATGTTTGTTGCTGTAGATGTCGCATTCCGATGTGGATGTAGGCGTT
>KE370775.1:0-14099 GCA_000418225.1 Zizania latifolia
CGGCGCCGCGGCCGCCGCGAGCGCGCCGAGCGCCGCGTCGCGCATGGCGACGACGCCGGTGTCGCCGCTCTCGCCGCCGCACTTCTTGAACAGCACCGTGGTGTCCTGCCTCCCGAGGAACGAGTCGTTCCCGTAGCGCACGAAGCACGCGCGCAGCTGCACCGCGGCGCCGGCGGCGGAGTTGCAGAGAGAGGCGAGCTTGGTGACGGCAGACTTCACGCAGCCACCGCAGATGGCGGCGGAGAGGTCAGAGCGGCACTGGTAGAGCCCGACCAGGTCGGTGGCGGCGGCCGACGGCGAGGTGTAGTTGGCGTAGGCAGTGTAGCCGGCGCTGTTGGTGAGCGACGACAGCACGGTGTCGACGTCCGCCGCGTACTGTGACCCGGCGTCGTACCGCGCCTGCGAGCACCCGGCGTACACGAACGCCGTGTAGTCGTCGGCGCCTCGCACGCGCGGCGCCGCGCAAGCGCACAGCGCAAGCAACGTGAGGACGATGCGGAGCGCCGCTACCGCGAGAAGCTTCGACATGCTTGGCTTTTCTTGGCTTCCACGATAGGATCCGCGAGAGTTTTTGGAAGCCGAGGCGGCTCCGGCTGGGAGGAGTAGGAGGCCAGTGCAGAGGGAGTGACCGAGTGAGTGCGGCTTGTTTGGTTAGTTTGCAGTGAACTGGATTTAAAGGAACTTGATAGTGTCTGACACGAGACTTGCGGATGGATACGAAGTGGGTGAATCTAAATCCGTAAAAAATTACAAGAAGAAATGTATTTACTCGTATATATTCGTATATCAATTATACAATAAAATTTTTAACAATTTTACTTGTGAATATAATAAAGGTTTAGTTGATTGAGCCCACAAATAAACATCGTATGTTTTTCCTTATGTATCTCGAATATGTTTCTTCGTACTCTAATTCCATATATAGGTTTAATAAGTATATATATTCGTTTTTGAATCTGACTTATGATAGGATATATGACAAATAATATGATATCGGTCGCTGCTTGTATGCTTGTATGTTTTTGAATTTGAAGAAAAATTCGGAATAGGATATAAAAAAGTGATATCCAACCGTAACACATCGATTGCACGTGGAGCTAGATTCATCGCAGGAAAAATATTTTAAACCTTTAGCATATGAATTTGCCTAAAAACACTTTTGCAGTATCGTAAGTATTTTTCCGGGGTATAAGTAAGAAAAAACCCTTTTCGCCGCCAAATATTCAAAACGCACGTATTAACTGTTGCATGCAGACATGCAGTAGTACATTATCTTCATATATTATGTACCCTCGACGCGTTGTTGAAAATACTGCCCAATTACTGCCTACGAGCCAGGGCAAGGTACTCTTGTACAGCCGTACAAAGAACAGTTATGTGGCACCGTATTGGCCGGAGAAATACACTCACGCCGGCCAGAGTGTCACTCGAAGGTAGCGTGGGTACCAGAGCGCGCGGCGTGTTGGCTTGGACACGGCCCATGGGCTACGGCCCTCTCGTCTGCACAATCCAAATATACACTGTCGCAATATATTCTGGCAAGATTGCTCGACGCAGGCCGGCCTGGTCCGCTCGCTGTTCGCCGCCGCCGCCGCTACCTGGCACCTCGATAACAGGCCAGAACTAAACAGTTATCTTTCTGTTTGATCAGGGCCATGGACAATCCAAAGACAACTGCTAATCCACGTACAGCTGCTGATTATAAGTTTTTAGAATTTACGACACAAGGTTAAATAGACAATAAAAACAACTTATAAATAGAGTTGTCTATTTAACTATCTACAAGTTATTTAATGTTTATAGCTAGATTCACGTAATCTTCATCTCACGAGCTAGCTACGATTCTCCGTGCAATGCGTGGCTAGCCGGCTACTTCGTCGCGTGACGAAGAGACGATTTTCTCGTTTACTGTAGTGAGCAGGGGTTTCTTTGCAAATCGCCGAGCCTAAAGATGACCCTGGAGCACACCGGTGTACATGTGCTAACTCTGCGCCCCTTGGTAATTGCAAAGTCAGCTGTCAGGTCCTAACAACCCGATTTACGAGCCACCAACACCGAACATCAAAATCAGTCAAGCCAACAAACCGGTAATTACATGTGTTCATAATATTCAAAAAAATTGGAGGATTTATACCTCAACACAACAGTCTAGATTTATAAAACAAACCATATTCGTGAAGTGCAAAATAAAAATTACTTAAACCTAGATTTCACATATTTTTAGTTAGCTGTAATTGAATATAATAATTGCCTATCATGACATTCATAAAGTAATATTAGTTCGTTTATTTTTCTTAACTCAGAACATTTTTCGCACAAATTATATCTAATTTTTTAGAATTTACGGTTGAAACAGAAAAAACGCATATACGTTGTTATCATTTGCAAGAAAATAAATTAGCCCCGCACCTTTTCAGGGCAGCTATGGCTCAGCCAGAGCGCGTGTCATGTCGTTGGAGACCACGTGGCTGATGACTACGACGGAAAGAACTCGGCAACGATGCAGTCATCCACAAAAAGACCTCGGGCGACAACGTGATGTGGGCTCCATCGGCGCCATCGATGACCCAAGCATGACGCTTGGGGCTCGGCTGGAGACAATGGCAAGCAAGATCCAGAACGAGCTCTAGTGGCATGGCACAACGCAGGCTCTAAGACTCTTTGTAACAAAGGGTTTAAAAGGGTTTTTACGGGAAATGAACTAATTTCTATAAAATTTCTGTATTTAAAGTAATCCTAAGTGTGGCTTGTTGCTATGAGCTTAGGAAAAGAAAAAAAAAGCATTTATTACGGAACATTTGCTTTTATGCTACGATCTTTATTCTTTTATCTTATATGTGCACATGAGAAGCAAAGACTTCTTTGAAACGCATGAAAAATATAGAAATTAGATGTCCGAGCCGAATAGAATCCTACATGAACTAGAGATATAGGAATTAGTCTGTTATTTCTTTAGATACTGTCGAGAATATGATCTCGGGTTACCTCCCGAGTAGTTTTATGATGATCGAGTAATGGAGGGGTCAACAAACTCAATATTAAAGACGATCAGTCAACGGTCAACATTCTCCAAACAGTCAGTGGTCGGGAACCTGCAAGCTCCCCGAGTCCAGCACTCGGGAGGCCTTCCCAATCACAGGCACTCGGATGATGGCCATCAAGAGCCAGGCCATCATTAAGCTCCACGTTGTACAGTTATTACTGCTGTTATCTCTTGGAGTTGTTGCCCACGAATTGACCGTTTATCCTCATAATTGATCATTAATATGGCATATTAACTATAATTTGTAACCCTCGATCCCTCTCATATAAAGGGATTAGAGGGAGTCTGTAAAGGGCACGTTGGTCAAGTCGTATTCTAAACGATTTAATAGGCTTAAGGCGATTCACGCTCAAAAGCTCATTTTAACACACACAGAATTAGGGTTATTATCTTCCGGGAGACCTAAACCTATCTAAAAATCTCCTCTGTCTCTTAGTTAGAGATAACCATCAAGATTCGTCCACAGCACTCTCCATCGCCTAATCAAATCTATATTGCGGGTACCCCCGTGATATACTGTCGTTTCAAATACAACGACAGATACTAAGTACGAAACTTACGGATTATGGAGGAAAAACTATTAGAAAAGAGTTGAGAGGATAGATAAAGAGAGATAGTGACTTAGACTTATCAAGGAAAAAATATGAGGTTTGAGCTCATATTTAAAATCCTTCTAATTGTGGAGGAAAGTATCGACTCCTATGAAATTTTTCTAGCACAATCCTACAATCTAAAGAATCAGGTAGGAAAATTTCCCATAGGAATTTTAATCCTACTAAAATACTCTAAAAATCCCTTGTTCCAAGGATGCCATGCCAGAATATAAGAGCAAAAATTCCATTTATTTCAAGCTTTTCGGAATGCAGGATTTAAAAAATATAGGAACATGAAAAATATGATGTCCTACCCTATTCAATCCTATAGGATTCTAAAATATAGGAATATTACGAATATTGGAGGTGTTGCATTTGGATGATCCACAGGAAATAAAACACAACAATTTTAAAGTAACTTGTTTTGGAAGAGAGAGAGAGAGTATGTTTGACTAAAAACGTAGGGTATGAGCTCATATTTATTTTACTATGGAACGAGGGTATAGGAAGCCAATACATAGAAATTTTCTAATCCGATTGCTTTGTTCCAAAGAGCGCATCATAGGTGATTTTTCCTAATGGTTTAAATCATTTACAAATCCTTCATAATTTTTCAATCCAAAGGTGGGATTCAAAGAATTTTGTAGAAAAAAATAGAGTATCTCGATCTAAAAGAAAAAAAATCATATATAGCCATGAGGATGGTACTTCAAATGAATTTGGTAGGATAGAAAAATTCCTCTAAATTTTGAAAGAATTTTAGCATGTGGTTTAATATCATGTTTAGAGCTCCTTTGGAACACACAAATTTTATAAGATTTTCACATGAATTCCACTAAATCATTCAAAATTCTTTTAAAAAATCCTTTGAAACTTCCAATGCATTTTCCCTCTATCTCCATCCATTCTCCCTTCAATAATTCAATAGAGTAATATCAAATCTCTTGTATTTTTTGTAATTCTTGTGGTTTTATTTGTTAATTTTCCTATGTTTTGCCTCCTCTTTCGAAACACACAAAATTTACATGATTTTTATATGAATTAAACTAAATCATTCAAAATTTTAAAAGAAACTACGGCCCTATTTGGCTATAGGCCATGGATTGCCACACATCACCTTAGGCGTGCCACATATATATTGCCTACCGTTTAGTTCACTATTACACTGCGGCTTGCCATTGTCACACGGTGCTTTCGCCACATTTTTCACGTTAAATATGTGGCAGACGATTTCCCTGCCGCATCCTCCGTGGCACGCCACAGCCCATCTCCATTGCCCCCGCCGACCCCCACCCGAGCTCCGCCCCCTCCCAGCTTTAGCCCCGCTGGCCCTCGTCCTCATCCGAGATCTGCTGGCCGCCGGCCCCCTCCAATCTCTGCCCCCGCTAGCCCTACCCCTATCCGAGCCTTGCTCCCGTGGCCCCCATCCGAGCTTCGCCTGCGCCGGCTGCCAGCCAAACTCTGACCCCTGTCGGCCGCCAGCCGAGATCTGACCCCCGTTGGCCACCGCCCGAGATCCGCCTTCGCCGGTGGCCGCCAGAGCCTCCACCGTTAATTTTTGTTTACTCAGACAGTGTGGTTTTCTGTGAATGTTTCAAGCAGGGAGGTCACCCTTCCCAGGAGCAGAATGACATCGTGGAGATATCTAATTTTTCTGTGATTGCTTCTGGTGTATCTAATTGATTGTTGCTGATAGAGTACTGTGAGCAAAATCCCCACCCCATGTTAAAGTTTCTGGGTCACTTAATTGCAAATGGCATGGTAAAAATAATTAAATGCAAGCATTTCTGTTCAGGAGGTCATGACTGAGCTTGATCTTTCTACAGAGGTGTTCTTACGGTGCTTTCCTAAACTCTTCTACAATTCTAAGATAATACATTGATGATTACACTTATGATGCAATCAACACTTATTTTTGTATTTTAATCCTCGGAGATGGTTGGATTATTGTGACTATCGGTTATTGGATTATTTTGCCTGTTAGTACGTTACCTATTAGTTAAATAGCTTCTCTGTGCTTGTATTATGGAATGTATGTCATTGTGATTATAAAATATATGACACTTTATGAAATGTATATGATTATGACACTTTTAGAATGTATATACAGTGTATTTATCTATAAACGTGGAGTAATCCAAACATTTGTCACAGTTTTTTGTCATAAATTTGTGACAACGAACCAAACAATAGCCACAAAAAATTTGTCACGCCTTACTTCTCAATCAAACAAACTATTTTTGTCATAGAATTTGGTAAGCCATAAGTATGATAGACGCTTAAATTGAGACTTGGTAAATTATGACCCGAACCAAACGGACCCTACATTCAAACGGAGCTTCATACCAAATCCTACAAACCAAACGGCTACTGGGTGAATTTTCCTGTAGGAATTAGATCGTTTTCATTAGAGTTGCTTTCAAAATCCTGTGATCCAAACAGTCCCGACAGCGAGGAAGAGGTCCTCGGTAGTTGGTACTAGTCACTGGCACATTGATGGACACGTTATCTATGATTGATATCCAATTCATGGCTATCATTAATTGGTTCTTTCTTCGACGCATCTTGTGTTGGGAAATAATTTTGATTAAGATGGAAATACAGAAATATAGAATACATAGAAGATGTGAGCGTTTTTCTGCTGTGATCCTTATGCAGGCTTGGCGTAATCTAGACCATACAATAAGAGAAATTTTACGGTCCTAAAATTTTTAAGGAGACACCAAAAGATAGCATAATTTTTAGCATTAATTTTGATACCCATCGGTATTGTAAATATTAAGATGTATCAAAATTAACACTAAAATTATGGTGCTCTTAATATCTTTTGAATGATTGTAAAATCACTCTACAATAAAGTTGAATAATACTCAATGTGTGAATCCTTTTCTGATTTTTTTATTTACTGAATAATGACTAATGAGTATAGCTATCACCGGGGACACATAATTTTAGAAATGAAGTACAAACTTAACGAAACAATGTTGTATTAAAATGGTTGATAAAAGTAAAATTAAGGAAAATTTTATAGTCCTTGAGAGGTATCGAGAGACACCACAATTTTTAGTATTAATTTTGGTACCTCTCAGTACCTGAGACATCGATAGATACCAAAATTAACACTAAAATTGTGATACCTCTTGTACCTCCTCAAGGACTGTAAAATCACTTTAAAATTAAAGTAAGAATAGAGCGAATAAAAATTATAAAGCTGGTGAAGTGAGTTTCTAGTAAGCTAGATTCATATTTTTAAAGCTCTATCATTTCTTTCCACCATATATCCATACATGTAATCAACATAAATACTATATAATAGATTTTTAAAAAAATAAGGTTATAACCGTACCACAGGTCTCATGGTGGGTCCGCTCCTATGTAAATATAAAAGCTGGTAATAAATAATATATAAACTGACGCAACCAACCAACCAAAAAAGATCAAATTTGTGTGAGCCGTTTTGGGAAATATAGCAAGAGGAGAGACTACAAATATGTAAAAGAAAGGGAATTGAGTGAATACATCATAGACATGTTATCACATTTGCATGTTGACAAACACTTCCAATAACTTTACAAATAGCTTCTTGTTACTAGAACGATGGAGCAACAAACATGCTGAATCGAACAACAGTAACAATTTATCGGATCCACACCCACACCATAATAATTGACAATTACTTGCACACAACCACAGGTTGTTCTTATCATTTCTTCTTTGCAGACTGCCTCTCTTTCTCCATCTTTACAAATAGGCTGCCATCATAGACTGCCCTGACAGTGTCCTTGTGAAGGAATCCATCCTCGTCTTTGCAGAGGTGGTACAACACTTTCCATTCTGTGAAGCCACCCAACCTGAGTGTTTCACCCCCAAAAAAAATATCAGAAAAGCACTAGTTACATTTTCCCTGTTGTTATTGCAATCTTAATTTAGATGGAAATTCCGTTTTCAAAAAAAGAAGAAGATGGAAACTCACCATCCTTTGAAATCTTTGGCCTCCCTGTTTGCTTGAAGCATCTCCTTCAGCTCTTTGCCTGTTAGGGCATCAGGCCTGGTGTGGGCATGCTTCTTGAATATTTGCTCAAACTTCTCAGGGACAAACCTGCAAGTTTACAAATTACGTAGTTAGCAAATCTGGAGCCATGTTAGCAAGCCTATTGCATTGTTTTTGTGCCTGTACAAAGACAAGTGCTTTTGTTTGTCTCTCCGAAACAAAATAAGACAAAATCAATAGGTCTTCTTGGTTATATGAGACATGGTGAAATGAGATAGGCGATCACACATTTAAGAATATTTATTTAGAAGACAAGTTAGATAAAATTGATCCTAAGAAGAGAATATTTCCTTTAGATTCGAGATGAACTTGTTCAAAAAAATGAACGGACGAGCTTGTCCCACGTCACGCGCACAAGCAAGGAGGCGATGCGGGCTCGAGTGATGGTAGCAGACCTCGAGCGACAGTGGGACAGTCATGGCAGATGGTGACGGAGCTCAAACAACAGCATGGCAGGCTCCGGTGACAATGGTGAACCTCAAACGGCAGCATGGCAGGCGAGGCCAACAATGGCAGAGCTCGAGTAGCGGAGTGGCAGGGGCGACTGCGGTGGACCTCGAGCGGTGACGAACGAGCGTGGCCGACGGCCAGACAGAGCCTGAGCATTAGTGTCTACCTATGCTTGACTAAATAACTACACAAATAAGTCTCGTCCTATTTCTACAACCAAAAATAAAATAAAATTCATTCCATCATCACCGTATCCCATAAAACCTGGGCAATATTTTTTGCCAGCATTTCACATGCATTAAACTATATGTATGCAACAATCATGTCATGGTAAATACGTCTTATATTATGTGCGATCTCTCTTTGAACTTTAGCTGTTGAGTATGCGTCTTCACTTGCTTCAAACATAAGGCAAAGACAAAGCGTCAAACAAACAAAGACAACTCCGCATCCACACAGCTGTTTACCCTAAGCTTCTGTGCATGCATGTCTGAAGTAATTTCATAGTCATGCCGCATGAAAAAAAGCGACTGAATTCTTCCGTTTGTTAAGCAATTCGTCCCCATCGTCTATACTTTATGGTTGGGTGCTTGTTTAGTTTAAACTAACCCTGATGAGTAAAGTATAATAACAAAGCAATTAAGCCCCAATTAAATACCGACACTTGTGCTGGTGGCATGACTTGTCCTAATTAAGGTTTTCATAGCGGGTATGCTCGTTTTAGTTTTCGGCAACCGCTTCTAAAATCTAAAACTAAAACAAATAATTCAGATTTTATATCTAAATTATAAGAATTGATAGTTGCAGAATCTAAAAATGAACTAGAATCTAAAAACTGAAAAACATTCATTTCTTTATATTCTTACTAACTAGATAATCAGATAAGCTAGCTACTAAAAATCTCTAGTTAAACCAAACCGACCGTGACGCTGGTGTATGTATAGATTATATAAAGGTACCTTCCATTCTCATCGTACACGCCTGAATCGCTTCCGTGCTTGCCCTTGTGGATGTTGCTTACGTATATGGGGAGCTTGAAACGAGCCTTCGCGTTCTCCTGCAGAAAGCAGTACCAGGAGAATAATGGACTAATGGTAAACGAGCCAGCGCAGCATCAGAAACCGTCCTTGCAACTGAATCAATCCCCATTTCGTGTCTCGGTTTCAACGTCAGTTTGAAAAGAGGCAACAGAAAAAGTGGGTCTTTAGTCTTTACTCTGTTCAGTGCACTTTGTTGAAGTGGTTTCAACGGTATGTATGTATGTATTATACATTACATGTGTATTATACAGAATACAATGCTCTTAAATAGATATCATATAGTTATAAAATGTGTACAGTCAAATATTAAAATCTTAAATTATTATTACATTAAAATTAGTATTTGATATGTGAAAATGATACTAGTATATGAAAATTTTCATGATGGAAAATACTTTTTAATTGTATTTTTTTAATAATTTATATATATAACTAGAAAAGGTAGAATAAAAATATGTGTATTAAAGACTATATACATGTCCAAAACGTATACTTTTGAATAGTAATACATGCATGGTCCTTAACTTTAGCTCTTTATCAATTATCAGTGCTTTCTCTTTCTTTTCTGAATAAAAGGAGGCATCTTTCTGTGGCACTCTAGTGTTGGCATGGGTATATATTCCCACGTTTGGAATACGTTTTCTGAATTAAGCTTGTCATAGAAATTTCATCTTTTTTTCTTTACCATGTGATGCATTAGATATATATGGGCATCTTTTCTTAGCCTGTACTCTGCTCATGTACTGAACTGTGCAACAATAGCCAAACTGAAGTACTGAACCAGACAGCTCTGGGGACCCAGAAAACAACTAGACGAGAAGCAATTCAAGATTTTGGCATAGAGCATTAAAAGTTGAAAAAGAAGTGCTGGCAGTATGCAAGAACAGGCAACAGCACGGTTAATTGAGACAGAGAGGGGTGGTTTGTAGGTTTTTTTTTACTGACCGGCATCGTCTTGGGTCCAAGTCCGCCATTGATGAAGAGGGCGCTGGCAGCGGAGAGTGCCACTCCGGCCCCGATTGCTCGGAATCCTGCAAGGCAAACAACGAACGGATGAACCAACGCTTAGGAAATCCTCCTCAAGGAGTCTCGCCATCTAATCCGATGCAGAGCGAGAGATCGATCGACGATGGCGATGGTGGTGGTGGAGGAGTGAACTCACCCTCGTAGGTCTCGGAGGGGTAGATGATGCCGTCCTTGTTCCTGTCGAAGAAGGCGACGTGCTTCTGCAGCGGCGTCATCTCGGAGCTGTACACGTCGGCCGGGGAGGGCTGGCCGGCGCCGGCGCCGACGCCGCTGTTGTCGTTGACGACGACGCCGCCACCACCTAGCCACATAGCACAGATAAGCGCCGCTACCGCGAGGAGAAACACGAGAGGTTTCCCGCCGCAAGGCAACGAAGCCATATGCCGGCCGGACCCGGATGACACGATGGATGGGTCTCGGCAAAAGTGTCTCACCTGCCGCTTCCGCGGGCTTATAGGATGCCATGGAGGCTGGAGCAGATCGACCGACGGCGAAGAGGAGTGAGAAAAGCTGCGGCCACAGAAAGAGAGAGAGAGAGAGAGAGAGAGAGAGGTGGCACTGTGGCAGAGAGGAGAAGAGAGGAGAGATGCGATGCGGAGGTGGCCGGGATAGGGGAAAGAAGCGGACAGGGTGGTAGACGGCGGTGGCTTGTGGGTGGCGCGCTGGAATCTGAGAGGGGCGAGGGCGCGCGAGTTATTTGTACTGTCCTGCTCGGCACACAGTCCCTACCGCCACAGGCGTACGTACGTAGAGGCCGACACACAACGCCGCCGCTTATGTATCACGTTTCGATCAACCGGGGGAAACGACGCGTCTCACGCCGTGTTGGCGTGTGGTGTGAACGAGGCTCGAGTGCTCGACGTATATCCGATCTGATATCTCCACGGGAGGAAACTTGGATCGAACGGACACGCGACGCCACGTGTTACTTAGCGTGGGTGCTTCGGTCAGGATGGCGGTCATGCATGGCAGGCTGGCAGCAGATCGATGTGCATGTAGTTGTGCATGCTGGCGCGCCGTGACGTGTCACGTTGCCATGGAATTTTTAAAATAATCAAGAATTTAGCTCTCTCGTTGTTAACGAGGGAGTAGATGCAAAATAAGAGTACGAATAACGCAGAGAATGAGGTGAAGCATGATACAATTTATGCTTCTTTAGAGGAAGTCTAAAATACAGTGAAAATATGTTATATCATTTCGAAAAATATTTAGAGTGAAGAAATCTAACCGCACCATTTATGATGTTATGTGCATTGTAGATAGTTGTCTCTAGAGGGTGCACGTGCATAAACCTAAGTGGACCACTTATCGGGTTTGCTCAAGGGTGGTAAAGCATGCATGTGTGTGGTTGATAGGACGGTCAAAAAATATAAAAATATGTCTTTTAACTATGTGGTCAGTGTGATGTAGTTCAGAGTTATAGAGAACCTTAGTTATAAGGTCCAAGCTATAATAGTATAGAGAAAATATTTCAATATACAATTAGCTATGCAGGGACATAGATGGCTAAATAAAAGGCATTGGAGATGAGATTTGGTGAATACGAAAATTCATACCTCAATCTGTCTTTCCTCCTAGAGGTCATTTAGAGTTGAAATTCAAAGACATACTACACCTTACACCTTTGAAGAGGATGCAGATTACCAGAGGATGTTAAGATTTTGTACCGAAAGTTCTTTAAATTCTTTGCATGCATCCAAGTGTTTTAATATTATCATCTTATCTTTTATATGGATGTCATATTTATTATGGGTAAATACAAACACTAAATCCTACCAGCGATCGATGTTGATGGGAATAAGAAAAATCGGCGCAAGCAAGACTTGATTCGTAAAAAGTACCACTTATGATAGGTAGTAGTATCGATTGGTGGTATCAGCAACTAATACTTATAGGTCTTAAGATTAAGAGACTAACGTGATAGTATTGATATCCAACATTGGTATGAGTACCGAATGATTTAACCGGTATTGATAATAACTACAATCAGTAGTAAGGTCATTTTGATAGTAGTGCCGACCGCCAGCAAAAAAAATCTTCGAACTGATCCACGACCCAGTGACCCACCGTCCGCCCGTCCTCGTGGTCGACAGGAGAGGACTTTAAGCAGCGCGAGGCCACCGTCGGCGACGCGGACGTGACCGGCGCGCGTGACGCGGTCGCCACTCGCCGCAGCCGGTGGAGGGTAGAAGGCCACGCCAGCCAACCGCCAGGGCCATCCGCGCGCGGCGCGGTCGACGTCCCACACTCCCGCAGTCCCGCCTCCCATCATATCCTCCCTTCCGCGTTGGCAACACGTGCAATCAACGCCCTCAGATCTCGATCGCTGCTGCGTGCGTCCACATCGATCGAGCACGCCTCTCCGAGGAAGATACTCCCTTCCTAGTACAATCTAAGGATCTTATATTTTCAAAAGATCGAGGGCTAACAAAAAAGCTACGGCGTCCCTTATTACGTGGAAAACTGCTATCTAATAAGAGTAAGTGGAAAACGAAACGTAGTTAGAGCAAAATAAGAATACAATTGAATGAGCATCTATTTTAAAACCAGTTATATTTTTATACAAAATTTAGTTCTTTTATCCACTGTATTATGAAAATACAGAGAGTAACCATGTCGGAAGGACGAGGTCGTCTACCACGCGACCGCGACGTCGGATCCGTATCGTCGTCCTCAACACGCGCGGCGGGTGAAGTTCCATATTTTCTGCTTCTCTTCTCGGTCGACGACGGAGGGATCGAGCAGGAGACGCGGTCGCTTCTTGGGCACCCTCGAGATCTCTCGCCAAGTGCTAGCTTGCATGGAATGATCACATTCTTCCTAGGATAATTAAGGCCGATACATCTCATCGACGCTGATAGCGAAGCGACTTCACGACGACATGGAGTGTCCTATCTTTCGTCGATGCACACGCTCTGTAGAACTGTCAACCGAATTATTGCTCTGTGTGGCTTATATCTGACGAATCGACATACGACTGTACGTACGCAAGATTAGTGAGTGGTCAGAATTAATGTCAGATGGCCGGTGTGTTCTTATATGACAAAAAGATGGAATCATTGAAGGGTGTTGATTGTTATAGGACAGAAACAGTTGATTCTTGTAAACCTGAAGCGTGTAGAGAAACTCGATCGAAACCCGGCGTTGATTGATTTCTCTAGCGAGGCCGAGGAGACGCCGATATGTCGCCGAACATCATCAGCACATGATATGTTCTTTGACAGAATTCTCCAGATTGCACTGCACTCTACTGCATTGCACGTTGCAAAGCGTACTACTCCAACTATTCAAAAATCAAAAGCTAGATCTTCTCTAGTTGCCTAAGCAAACTGGCCAGCAAATCACACAGGTGACTTGCGGCACAGCAGTCTGCAGACGTGTCCTTCAAAACCACCTTTATTTTCTTATTATATTAGAACGCACTTCATATCGATCTGGACTTATTGTTTTTTTTCAAGTCACTTCACCATTCACATCTCCCTCCGAGTAGCATCAAGACGCAAACTTTATTTTCTTGCTATGCGCCTATGCAGCAAGCCAGCAACAGAGAACAGATGCAATATAACTGCAAATAAGGCAGAGATGATAGTACCATCATAAAATCTTTCAGTCAAATCCAGAGTAAGAGAAAAATGGGAGAATGTCCACAGGACCAGAGGCAGAGTATGGGTCAAAAAGCCATACGGAGGACTGCAGAGAAAACCCAGACATCCAGACCCAGTAATCCTATATTGGTTATAAAAGAGAGTCTTTACGGTACAACAGTTACCTCTTTAGTAGGTAAGAACCCAAACAAATTATAGTCATTGATTAAGCGTGATTAAATTAATTAAATAAAACTGAATTAATTTAACATGTTACAATCGGCTACCACAATCATCTCAATCTCATCCGCG
>KE370775.1:31921-44058 GCA_000418225.1 Zizania latifolia
TATGCTGGTCCTCCAGAAGAAAGGCGTAAACTATTCAAGTAAAATTTTAAATTGATACATTTGATCCTTGATTCCGTCCATGTATATATTTATTCACTTTAGCTTGTTTTTCATCCCAGAGAGATGATTACCCATCAGAAATTCAATGTTCTTTTGACAACATACGAGTACCTGATGAACAAGCATGATAGGCCAAAACTAAGCAAAATACAGTGGCACTACATAATTATCGATGAAGGACACCGTATAAAGAATGCATCTTGTAAGCTGAATGCTGACTTGAAGCATTATCGGAGCTCCCACAGGCTATTGTTGACAGGGACACCTCTGCAGGTTCGACAGTTTGCAATCACGCTTATTTTTTATTCAGTATTTCACTTTTCAAGTCATGTCTGCATCAACTGTTTGTTCATCTTGTCGCATGAAATATGTGTTACTGAATTATATGTATAGAAAATTTCCTTTCTACCACCTGTTGCTGATTTGATGTGTTTTTTTGTGAAGAACAACCTTGAGGAGCTATGGGCACTTTTGAATTTTCTGTTGCCCAATATATTTAACTCATCAGAAGATTTCTCTCAGTGGTTTAACAAACCATTTGAAAGTAATGGTGATAGCTCAACCGATGAGGTAAGGCTTAAATGCCTTGTTTTGTGTGTGTGAAGCATTATTTCAGTGAAAGATCACTATATTTGATTCTTGGATCCTCGGTTCTGATTGTACTTTATGCTTGAAGGCCTTACTATCAGAGGAGGAAAACTTGCTGATCATAAATCGTCTTCACCAAGTTCTTCGGCCTTTTGTACTCCGAAGGCTTAAACATAAGGTCTTTGATTTTGTTTGCAATAGTAATGCCTCTTTTGAGATTAACATATCTTAGCAGTTCACTGTTCATCTTATTTGAATTTCTGAGTGAAAATAAATTTCATAATGTGCTTGACTGTTTGAACATGTTATCTTGAGGCACTATGAAGCACAAACCTACCTGTAGTGTATTTGTTGTTCACATTGTATGCTTTTGTTTTCTTTATACTTAAGTTTAATTGGTACTGTATTCGATGAGGCCTAATATATTTTTGTTCACCCATGTCTTAATATGTATGTCGAGATGAATGAGAGTGTTTCTTTCATCCTTCTGAAATTTATTAAGATTGAGTTGGGTGCTGTAACATGTGAAAGCCTTCCATAATTAGGTTACAGAACACAATACATCAATGCTGAAATGGTATGCAGATCGTATGCATGATGCAATATTTTTAATTGTGTTTTCTTGCCATCAGGTTGAAAATGAATTGCCAGAGAAGATTGAAAGACTTGTAAGATGTGAGGCATCTGCTTATCAGAAACTCCTAATGACAAGAGTGGAGGAAAATCTTGGTGGAATTGGAGCGGTTAAGGTACATACCTTGTGACTATTCAAAGTTGTTTCCTTTGTTCACTTTACTATTTCACTTGTTAAATATTCCAAGGCTTTGTTTGTAAGATAGCAGTTCATATCCTGTAGGTTCGATCCGTGCACAATTCTGTGATGGAATTGAGGAATATATGCAATCATCCATACCTTAGCCACCTTCATGTTGAAGAGGTAGAATACAATTCTGCCATCTTGCCACATTTTTTGTTCCATCATATTCATCATCAGCCATTTGGTTCTTTCTGCAGATTGAGGGTTATCTACCTAGACATTATCTGCCATCAATTTTGAGGCTTTGTGGTAAACTTGAGATGTTGGATAGATTGTTGCCTAAACTCAAAGCTACTGGTCATAGAGTAAGTGAATTTTAATGTAGTTGGTTTCAGCCACATCTCCTATCTGTGGATGACCTACTTTAGTTGCAAGTTCTTCTCTTGTTTCTGTTGGTGCCATTGTTCCTTTGGTCATGGTTTCAGATTGAATAACTTTTATTACAATCATGCAGGTTTTGCTTTTCTCTACAATGACAAGATTGCTTGATGTAATGGAGGATTATCTTGTGTGGAAAAAGTATAAATATCTCCGATTGGATGGGCACACTTCTGGCCAGGACAGAGGAGCTCTTATCAATAACTTCAATAATCCTAATTCTCAAGCTTTCATTTTTCTGCTTAGGTACATTAACTAGACTGCAGTACTAGGAGATGTATATCTTGTATTAATGCATCTTTCTTTGCTATCAATTTGATTAATATTTAGACTTGTACACTTACCTAATGAGTGGATATTTTAGCTCTAAGGTCTATTTCCTCTGCTGTTTCCCGTAGTATCCGAGCAGGTGGTGTTGGTGTTAATCTCCAAGCAGCTGATACTGTGATTATATTTGATACTGATTGGAATCCTCAGGTAGCTAGAGTCCCTTCAATTATATCATTCAAGGAATGTATTCAAAGATTTTTCCAAATAACACTCTTACCACTATTATTTTTCAGGTTGACCTGCAAGCACAGGCTAGAGCTCACAGAATTGGTCAGAAGAAGGAAGTTCTTGTTTTACGTTTAGAAACGGTAAGGATTGTTCCCAGTGTTAAGGAGTATTTAGCAGTTCCATTTATCACCTATCTGGAAATTGAAGGGAGCAAATAGCATTTGTAGTGATATCTCAGTAAGAAAGAGAGCACTGCTGCCAGTTTGGTTGCATGTTAATAAATCTAGAAACTGATTATATTTTCAGAGTAAATTTCATAAAACCCCATGTTTTATGACTTGTGGTCCATAACCCTGGGTATTATGGTCTTAAGGTTTCACAAAACCCTACCTCTATCTAAATTCCAGATAGTATAACGTGGTGGTCACATATTTACTTCTTTTTTTTCATGCCAAAAAGTAAATAAAATCTGGGGTATTCTGGAATTTAGTCTATTCCTGATCTGCTCCATTTACTCCTTTGTTAGAATCATGAAACTCTTGAATATGTTTGCTTTCATGTCCTATCACTACATCATATTATAACTTACAACCTCAAAAATGGAATGTTGTCACTATATATGGAATGGATTAATTAAAAGAACTTTATGTATACTTATTTCTGGTGATAGTTTTGTAATGTTTTGAGAACTGGTAATAGTTATACTGCTTTCGAAGTTCCTGAGTTTCGTGTTGTGCAGGACAGTTTGTACAGCAGGGCAGTTATGTACTTAGAAAGTTAACAAACTGAAAGCATCCATCTGTACGGATTCTTGGAACATGCATTAATGGCCACATATGATTAGCTTGTTTTGTTGTATAGTATAACTCATTTTTACTTTCGTAACTGCTGTGCAATGTACCATTCATTCATTTTTTTTTGTACATTAGTGTTTCTGGACTTTTTTGGTTTTTTCCATTTGCTTCTCATGATATGGACTTATGGAGTCACTAGTGAAACAAGCTTACAAGAAAAACACCCATTATTTTGCTTGGATATGTTATAGATAGACTCATGTACAAAACTTAACCAGAAAATTCCTTTTTACTGCCAAGTTTGCATTTGCTGTGCTGCTTTATGGAGTCTAGTTATAGGGTTCTTACATGCTCAGGTTAGATTATGCTGTTGGACTCCAAAAGAGTTACTTTGAACTAACTGCTATTTTGGATGGTATAACATGTCATTAGAAAAACTAGTATGACGCCACAAGTCTTTTGAAATGCCACTAGCCCACTACAATGACGTACAGATCTTTTATTGTCTTGATATATTTGAGCCTTGACAGAATTATCGATGATGTTATGATGACCGAAGAAATAGATGCTGTTTATTAATATCAGAACCAGGACGCTCTTTTACACCACCTAAAAATAATTGAATGCTGCCATTTGTTTCTGACTTGGATACCCTTGCAAATATAAGGTCCGAACTGTAGAGGAGCAAGTCAGGGCTTCAGCAGAGCATAAATTAGGCGTTGCTAATCAGAGTATAACTGCTGGATTTTTTGACAATAACACAAGGTCAATTCTTGACTCACCTTGAAGATTTAGCTTTTCTACCCCCCTTTTCTTTCAATTACTGGGTTTCTCTTTTCTCTTTCCTTCCATTATACTATTTGTCTATTGGTACCTATTGCAGTGCTGAAGATCGGAGAGAGTATCTTGAATCACTCCTACGTGAGTGTAAGAAAGAAGAAGCAGCTCCAGTGTTAGACGACGATGCTCTTAATGATCTTCTTGCCCGGAGGTAAGATTGGATTTGTTGTTCATAACTTCATATTATATAAATTTTGGTATTACCAGACTATGTGACTCCTGATATTTTTTATGTGTAAAATTACATACCATACCACATTTCCCTCCTCACAGCGAAGATGAGATTGACATATTTGAATCTATTGACAAGCAAAGGAGAGAAGAAGAAATGGTATATATTTGTTTCTGTTAAGATTTTCTGTGTTAACTTCAGCTCTCCCTCCAACTCTCCCCTCTGTTTCTTCTAATGTAATTTGCTTCTTTTATAGGCTGCTTGGCTAAGGGTTGTTCATGATGGTTCAACTAGTGGACTAGATCCCTCAGTTATGCCTTCTCGTCTTGTTACTGATGATGATCTCAAGTCCTTCTGCCATGCTATGAAGATTTATGAGTCATCAAATGTAAAAAATGTGAAGGTAAATGTAAGGAGGAAGGGTGAGCTTGGTGGCCTGGATACACAACATTATGGAAGGGGCAAACGTGCTCGTGAGGTAAGTTGCACAATAATATTTTCCATAGCACCTTTTCTTTTGAGGTGAACAGTAGGGGATGCATCTACTGAAAAAAATAGTATGTGTACAAAAGTCCGCAGCACCTAACGGATACAAAGGTCTGCACGGCCAGAAAAAAAGACATCAACTAAAACCAGGCTAAATCCTTGAACAAAGTATAAGAAATAGCAAACAAATGGGCGAAGAGGTGAAATTCAGTTATTCTGGAGCCAGCTTGAGTGCTGTGGAAGCAACCAAGGAACTTCTTAGAGGCATTTTTCCTTTAGGAGACTCATGTCACCTATAAGCATTCTTTTCTATCTGTTTTATTTGGAGGTGCTTTGTCAATCAAATATATTACCACTTTGTTATTGGTTGACATGCTGCTATGCTAATTCGAGGATAATCTTTGTAGGTTCGCTCTTATGAGGACCAATGGACTGAAGAAGAATTTGAAAAGCTTTGTCAGGTTGATTCCCCTGAATCACCTCAACCTGATGGTATATCAAGGGATTTAGATATCTCTAAAGTGGTTAAGTTGGAAGTACCTGCAGAGAGTTCAAAAGAACCAGCACAGGTCAAAAAGGAGCCAGCCTCTGCATCTGTTGGAGATTCCCCACCAGCTAAGCGACGAAGAGGTAGACCTAGAAGGTCAGATGCTTCCTTATCTCCTGTTACAGCCCCAACAAATACTGGCAGACAAGAGGCAGGAACTAAAGTAGATGGCAGTTCTTCTGCACTGGTTACCACTGTTCATCCCATTGCTCCAGATGTTACCATTAATTTTACTGCACCGCCTGCTACCAGCAAACCAGAGATCGACACTGAGACTAAGGACACTGCCTCTGTTTGTGCTATACCAGATGCTACCATCAAACAGGTGATTTGTACTGACGATATGGGTACTGCATCTGTTCCTGCTTTGGAAGGGTCTATCACAAAGGAAATTGGTATGCCAGTACAGAGTGTTCATGAACTTATACCTAGTGCTAGTGCAGCACCTCATCCACCATCTCCTATTACATCTAGAGGCAGGAAGACCCAAGCAGGAGAAACACCTCGCAGGCGAGGTCGAAAACCGAAATCTCTTGCTTCTAGTGGTACAGGAGATGTTATTCTAAGCCCTGTGGTTGCAGTTGGTTGTGGAGAAGCATACTCCAGCTCTGTAGTTTCATCGTATCCTCAAGGGAATATGCCCTCATCACATGCAAGTGCTATGACAGGTTTGCAGAATGATATGATCACAGCTAAACCTGCTACATCATTGCCAGAGGGAGTTAAAGACATTCCAACCTCTGCTCATAAAGGAGATAAAGACGAAATGGTTAAGACACCTCTGGCAGAAGATATATATGCTGGAACTGTAATCACATCAGGCAATGCCAGCTCACAGCTGCCAAAGATAGCTCATAATGAAAATGCTGGATTGGTTCAAGCAAGTACCGAGCAAAACTTTTCTGCATCTACACCTACTATACCTGTGGTTTCAGAAGGGTTATTAAAAGTATCAGAGGTTCTGGTTGCGGATAAACCTGCTGAAAAGCAAGGTGCTCCTCGTCGACGCAGAAAGAAAATATCTGGTAGTGAAGAAACTGGAGTTAACACTAGGCAAAGATCAGCTAGCAGGAGATCGCATGGTATTCCTAGTGCTGCTAATGATGCAGGTACTGACATGAGCACAGGCAAGAGAACAGGAACGGTGAAGGAAACAGATGGTAGTTCACTTCAAGATAATTCAAGGGGATTACCAAGTATGATCACTACATCACATGAGAAGTCTGGATATGACTCTCAACCAAGTACACCTATAGCTGTTCCCATCAATGAAGCTACACTTCCTAGTTGTTTCAGCGAAGTCCATGCTACTCAGTCTGAAATACATCCTGACAGAGAATCTACCAATTCTGTTGGCTGTGATAAGCTTTTAGATGCACAATTGGAAGTACCTCAATCTATGTCATCCCATGCTCTAGTGCAGCATGAGACAGGGAAGGATCACGTGGGAGCACATTCTGAAGTCATGACTGCTCACGCCGAAACAATTACTGCCAAATCATCTCTGCCTAATATTGACTGTGAATCACATGGTTCTTCACTAAATAATTCTGGCACGGATATCGCTAGAGTGCCATGTGGGGTTGATAGTACTGCTCTAAACAAGGCACTAGGTAGGAGAAGGAAAGGTTCAGATCAGGAACCTCATACCATAAGTAATTCTGCAACTGCTGCATCTGAACCTCATACACATCTTGCTGGATCAAACCAGACAGACGATACCAAAAAGACAGAGATATCAGGAAACCCCAGCACTACAGTCTCCGTTTCTTCGATCAAGCAACAGGAAGGCGACACCTTGAAAGCTCAGTACATTACTGTTTCTGTTGGTGAAGAACAGAACAATGCTCAAAATTTTGTGTGTGCTGAAGTGTCAATTCCAGCAGGCATATCAGAGGCAATGTCAGAACAGCCAAACCAAACTACTAGCCAGTCTGTTGGCATAGAACATAACAATGCTGATAATCGTGTGTGTGGTGAAGTGTCAATTCCAGCAGGTGTATCAGAGGCAAGGTTAGAACTGCCAAACCAAACTGCTAGCCAGCCAGGTGCTGCATGTACTGATCAAACAGATGCCACCTTTGGCACTCATATTCTAGCATTAGATGAAAAATATGGAGAAAGGGAGCTTCTTGGAGGTGATATGCAAAGTACTCTTTCTCTCTCTCATGCATACACCTGCGCACGCACCACCGCAGAATGTCTTTCTTGATACATGTGGAAAGAGTAGTATGCTCTATTGTTATTTTCCATTATTCAACAGTAAAAGATAGCTTACATTACTCATGGAAATGTTTTTTTTCAGTTCTTCAGGTTCATAATTCAGAGCAAGAACCAGAGATGGTTTTGGTAGCAGAACCAGTTTCTGCAAATGATGAGGAAGATAAGGTGCACGATCCGATGACTGGTGATCATAATATATTTCCATCTAGTGCACAGGACACACTGCATGATAGAATTGATAGCTGTGCTGATGTGGACTTGGCCCTTCGTGAAAAAAATGCTAGTTCTGAAGTAAGTGTCGAAGATACAAATGCCAGCTTGAACATTCAGATTCCTGCATTGACTGAATCGGAAGAAAAAAAATCGCCAGGAGGTGATGTGCATGGTACTCTCTCTCTATCTCTCTCATACATGCGCATACCACAATGCCATGTCCCGATGAGAAGAGTATGCTATTTTTATTAATAGTTTATGTTGCTCCAGTGACACCAAGCCCATGTTTCTGATGCACATCTTTGCCTTGTTAGGTACTAAGATTCAAATTTCAGAACAAGGAACGATGGTTTCAGCTGCAGAGCCATCATCTGCTGAAGGCACGTGCTTTATTTAAAACCCCGAATCATTCCATATACATATAAAACAACCATTTATTTGCTCTTTACCTTAATCTCTGTGCAGATAGTGAACAGCACAACATGCATCATCAAAATACTGTCGATAACTCTATATCTCTGTCCAGTGTGGACCAGGATAAGCTGCAATACCATATTGATACTAACACTGATGTAGACCTACCCGGTTGTCAAAGAAATGAAGATCTTGAGGGTGAAAAGAACCATTCTACTGATAACATTTTAGCAGGTTGCCAATCTCCTGATGCCTCAGGTACAGATAAGCCAGCCTCTTGTGATCTCTTAGATAAGGATACTGTGGCCCCCACAGAAGGTGACCAGGACTGTCTGCAAAACAAAGATACCGTCATTCATGTGGTTGGTGCTAAGCATGTGACTATGAATCTCGATGCTATTCAGATTGACTATATTTCTAAGGGCTTGTCTCATGGCTTTCCTGCTGCTTTACAATCAATTGATTCAAATCGGCTCGCAGAAGAGAGTTTAGAGATCAGTGGCGCCAAATTTTCATGTGCGACGGAACAGGAAAAGATGGAAGAAACCTTGAATAAGGCTGTCACTGACAATCCAACCTGCACACAGGTAAATGATGATTCAAACAATATGGATTTACATAGCTATTCTACTCCAGAAGAAAAAAATGTGGATAGTTCTTCCCAAGAAGTTGATGGTGGTGATTTTTTGGTAAGTAAAGGAACAACAGTGGATACCGTTGCTGCTATAAATACCGATGTCTCAGATGTAGTTGTCAGTGTGTCATCCACCCTTTCCAATAAAGAGGCTAGCACAGTAGAAGTTGGTTCATCTACTGATGACACAGCTTTTGCTCGTGAATTAAGCAAGGATTTTGAGAATCATGTATCTGGCGATGTGTCAATGCCAGTAGGATTGTCAGAGCTCAGGTTAGAACATCTGAACCAATCAAAATCTTCTTGCCAGTCTGTTCCAGCAAATGCTGAAGAAATAAATGCTGGCTTGAACATTGAAACTCCTGCTTTGGCTGAACTACAAAGTAAATCACCTGGAAGTGATGTACATGGTACTCTCCTCTCTGTCTATCTGTCTTTCTTTCTTTCACACACCCACCCACCCACACACACACAAAATACTTAATGTGGTTGACATGCACTGCTGATTGGTAGTTTTGTGACATCTAATGTGCATGCTTCATGTTTTGCTAGAGTTGTATGAAAGGATGGAGCCGACTGCACCCAAGATGAACTGCGCCATACCAACACTAAGTGCAGATGATAAGAGTATGCTCCTCTTATTATTTTTTAGGTCAATAGCAACACTATACCCAGGTTACTCATGTACATTTGTGCCTTTTCAGGTGATGAATTTCAGAGTCAAGAACAAGTGAAGATGATTTCAGCTGCGGAAACAACATCCATAGAAGGTGGGTACTCTATTTAAAATCCAGAGCTAATTATTATATTTATACATATAAAATAACAAACTCTCTGTACAGGCCATGATATCAGTGAAGTACATCATAAGATTGGTTGTACTATATTATCACCTGTTGAGGATCAGGACAAACTGCGAGATAAAATTGATGGTACTACAGATATAGGCACATCTGCTTGTCAAAGAAATGTAGGTTTTGATTGTGAAAACGACCATTCTGCTGAGATTAATTTAACTGGCAGGCAAGTACCTTGTGATTCCCTTTATAAGGATGTTCCTGCACCCACTGAAGATGACCACAGTTATCAGAAAAGTGCAGAGACTATAATTGATGTGATTGGTGCTGAGCAAAGCACTATTGAAGTCGAAGCTATGCATATTGATGATATATCCAAAAGCTCTTCCAGTGATTGTCATGCCGCTTTACAATCAAGTGATTCAAATCAACCATTGGAACAAGAGAGATCTGTGAACAGTGACCCTAAATTTGCATCAACAAAGGAACAGGAGAAAACAGATGAACCTTCCAATAGAAGTGGAGATGGCAATCCAACCCACAGTTGTTCTAACGATGATTCCCATAATAAGAATGTAGTAGGATATTCTCCTTCAAAAGACTCAAATGAGGACAATTCTGCCCATGTAGCTGATGGTGGTGATTTAATGGGAAGTAAAGATACTACTGTTACACATGCTGGTGACTCAATGGAGCTTACCGGTGGCAATTCTGTTGCATCATCTTCTAGCCATGTGGTGCAAGACATAACATCTATCTCGAAAATGGAATCTGCACAAGCTGATGGTTCTGAGGAAATCCATAATGACTGCCCTGATGAAACCATCTATTCTGCCGAAATCAAAGCAGTGGTTGGTACTGAAATCGTGGAAAATAATTCTATTGCTTCTGCACCAGCTATTACTATCAAACCAGATAATGAAACTGAAGCTGAAGGTACTGCGGCTTCTTTGACTGTTTTGGAAGGATCTGTAGCAAGGGAAGTTGATACACCAATACAGAGTGGTCATGATCTGGTCGCTAGTGCCACACCTTTTTCACCATCTCATTTCCCTGGTGAGAGTCATGTATGTACTGATGTAGTATTTCCAGTAGAGACATCCGAGACAGAGCTGGAATCAGCAAAGGTGCATGAAGTAGGCAATGGAACTGATGATGATAATATACTTCCATCTAGTGTGGCAGAATGCACACTGCAGGATAAAATTGGTAGCAGTGCTGATGTGGACAGTCAAAGAACTGCTGGTATTTTTGAAGTACAAAGGAATGATTCTACTGTGCTTACTGTAACTGCCAGCCAAACCCCTTGTGATCCCTCAGAAAACAAAACTCCTGCCGAAAATGATGGAAATTGTCTGCAAAGTGAAGGTACAACTGTTGATGTGGCTGGTTCTAAAGAAGATAATATGGAAGTCGAAGAAGAGCAGATTTATGACATTTCTAGAAGCTCATCTAGTCATTTGCCTGTTTATTTACAATCAGCTGAGCCAAATCAGCCTGCAGAACATGCTGCCCCTGCAGAAGATGGTGGCAATCGTCTGCCAAGTGAAGTTACTGCTGTTGATGTTGCTGACTCTAAGGAAGATAGTATGGAAGCCGGAGAGAAATGGACCAATGATATTTCTGGAAGCTCTTCTAGTCATTTGCCCAGTGCTGTACAATCAACAGAGTCAGATCAGCCTGCAGAACATGCTGTCCCTGCAGAAGATGGTGGCAATGGTCTGCCAAGTGAAGTTACTGCTGTTGATGTGGCTGACTCTGAGGAAGATAATATGGAAGTCGAGGAGAAACGGACTGATGATATTTCTGGAAGCTCTTCTAGTCATTTGCCCAGTGCTGTACAATCAACAGAGTCAGATCAGCCTGCAGAATATGGTTTCTCGGCAGAAGATGGTGGCAATGGTCTGCCAAGTGAAGTTACTGCTGTTGATGCGGCTGACTCTGAGGAAGATAATATGGAAGTCGAAGAGAAACGGACTGATGATATTTCTGGAAGATCTTCTAGTCATTTGCCCAGTGCTTTACAATCAACCGAGTCAGATCAGCCTGCAGAACATGCTGTCCCTGCAGAAGATGGTGGCAATGGTTTGCAAAGTGAAGGTACTGCTGTTGATGTGGCTGATTCTAAGGAAGATATTGTGGAAGGCGAAGGGAAACAGATTGATGATATTTCTGGAAGCTCTTCTAGTCATTTGTCCAGTGCTTTACAATCAACTGAGTCAGATCATCCTGCAGAACATGATGCCCCCACAGAAGATGATGGGAATGGTCTGCAAAGTGAAGGTCCTGCTATTGATGTGACTTGTTCGAGGCAAGATAATAGAGAAGTTGAAGATGTGCATATTGATGATATTTCTAGAGGCTCATCTAGTTTGCCTGCCGCTTTAGAATCAGCTGAGTCAAATCATCCTGCAGAGCAAGAGAGTTTACAGAATACTAGTGTTGTGGATGCCTTTATGAATTCCTCCCATGGCACAATAAGTGGCTCCAATTTTGCATGTGTGAAAGAGCTTGAAAAAACAGATGAAACTAATGATAATTCAACCTGTTTACAGACAGGTGATGACTCTCACAAAAAAGGTAGGGATCTATTGGTAAGTAAAGAGACTACTGTTGAAGACTTTAGTGGCTGTGAGGAATGTCACACTGGCTTGTCCACCCATTCCAATGAAGTGG
>KE370775.1:64729-80565 GCA_000418225.1 Zizania latifolia
GCCCCACCCAGTCGCGCCCGCGCCACGCTGCTTTGTCCGCCGCCAGCGCTGCGCCCTGAGCCGTCCAGAGACGCGCCGTGCGAGCAGGACGCAAACGCATCGTAATCGTGCAAGCAAGAGAAGAAGCAAGGGAAATAAAGAGGAAGCGCCTAACCGTCTCTCTCCTCCACACTGTGGCCTTTAGCCTCTTCTCTCTCCACTGCCATCTTGGATGCCGTGCAACATAAACAAGTTAAAAATGTCTCTAAAAAAGAAGAAAGAGAAAAAAAATATAAAAATAAGAGAAAAAATGTTTTTCAGAAATAGAGGATTTTTGGATTTTTAAGGATAAAATCTATTATTTTCTTTAGGGTTTTAGGAACTTTTTGAAAGATTCTGGAGTGTAAAAAGTTCTAAATTTGGAGAACATTTGTTATCTATCAGATAATTTTCTTTTTCCGATAAATATCCGTAACCGTTGTTGCATCCGATCCGTATTCGCCCCGTATTCATATCCGATAGTATGCTCACTTTCAGAGTCTTTGAACTCACAATATCACTCACAATATTGTCTTCTTCGTTAGTATGATCACTTTCAGAGTCTTCGAACTATATCATCTAGCCAGATCTTCTTTCTACTTCACCTCTCGATGGATGCATGCAAACATGCACAACACAATTCCCATGCAAAACTAGGGCTTGGAGCTAGGTCCATATATATATATTGATGGTGTGACAGATAGTTCTTTCGAAGGCATGAGAGGCATCAGGTTTAAATTTAGTGTCTTCCTCAGATTCACTATCCACATCCAAACCCTCATCGTTTTCATCATCATCATATTCTAACTCATCAGCTTTCAAACCAACCTCATTTTCACCATCACCATCACTCACAATATTGTATTCTTCGTTAGTACGCCCACTTTTAGAGTCTTCGAACTCCATCAAACAGTTGACTCTTCACATGCACTGTTGATGATATTATCAATCATTAATTCTTTTATCGATCTCTCTCCTCGTGATCCCCTATAGTAGATCGATGTCATCATCTAGTCAGATCCTCTTCTCACTTCACCTCTTGATGGATGCATACAAACATGCACAACACAATTCCCATGCAAAACTGGAGCTTGGAGCTAGGTGCATATATATATTGATGGTGTGGCAGATAGTTCTTTCATAAGCATGAGAGACATCATGTTTAAATTTAGTGTCTTCTTCAGATTCACTATCCATATCCAAACCCTCATCGTTTTCAGCATCATCATCATATTCCATCTCATCAGCTTCCAAACCATCCTCATTTTCACCATCACCATCACTCATAATATTGTCTTCTTCGTTAGTGCGCCCACTTTTAGAGTCTTTGAACTCCATCAAAGAATTGACTCTCCACACGTACTGTTGATGACATTCTCAATCATTAATTTTTGTATCGATCTCTCTCATGATCCTCTGTAGTAGATCGATGTCCTAGCTATAAGCTAGGATATATCAGCTAGCCAGATCCTCTTCTCACTTCACCTCTCGATGGATGGATGCATGCAAACATGCACAGCATGATTTCCATGCAAAACTGGAGCTTGGAGCTATGTGCATATATATATATTGATGGTGTGGCAGATAGTTCTTTCATAGGCATAAGAGGCATCAAGTTTAAATTTAGTGTCTTTTTCAGATTCACTATCCATATCCAAACCCTCATCGTTTTCATCATCATCATCATCATCATATTCCATCTCATCAGCTTCCAAACCAGCCTCGTTTTCACCATTATCATCCCTCATAATATTGTTTTCTTTATTAGTACGCCCACTTTCAGAGTCTTCGAACTCCATCAAACAGTTGACTCTCCACATGCACTATTGATGACCTTCTCAATCATTAATTTTTCCATCGATCCCTCTCCTCGTGATCCTCTATAGTAGATCGATGTCTTAGCTATAAGCTAAGATATATCAGCTAGCTAGATCCTCTTCTCACTTCACTTCTCGATGGATGGATGCAAACATGCACATCACGATTCTCATGCAAAACTGGAGCTTGGAGCTAGGTGCATATATATATATATTGATGGTATGGTAGATAGTTCTTTCATAGGCATGAGAGGCATCAGGTTTAAATTTAATGTTTTCCTCAGATTCACTATCCATATCCAAACTCTCATCGTTTTCAGCATCATCATCATATTCTATCTCATCAGCTTTCAAACCATTCTCATTTTCACCATCACCATCACTCATAATATTATCTTCTTTGTTAGTACGCACACTTTCAGAGTCTTCGAACTCCATCAAATTATTGACTCACCATATGCACTATTGATGATCTTCTCAATCATTAATTTTTGCATCAATCTCTCTCCTCATGATCCCCTGTAGTATATTAATGTCCTAGCTATAAGCTAGGATATATCAGTTAACCAGATCCTCTTTTCACTTCACCTCTCGATGGATACATGCAAACATGCACATCATAATTTTTATGCAAAACCAGAGCTTGGAACTAGGTGCATATATTTATAATGATGATGATGTGGCAGATAATTCTTTCATAGGCATGAGAGGCATCAGGTTTAAATTTTGTGTCTTCCTCGGATTCACTATCCATATCAAAACCCGCATCGTTTTCAGCTTCATCATCATATTCCATCTCATCAGCTTCCAAACCATCCTCATTTTCACCATCACCATCACTCACAATATTGTTTTCTTCATTAGTACACCCACTTTCAGAGTCTTCGAACTCTATCAAACAGTTGACTCTCCATATGCACTTCATAATTGGATCCTAGAGGACGGTCCTAATGAGTATGTCTATGATGATGTTGCGTGGTATGCAACCTTGCCATGAAGTGCGAGAAACCATAGCAATATGCATTAGGAAAATATGGCATGGGCAAATAAAAGAGATGAAATGGCTAATAAGATGTGTGAAGATAAAGTAGGTCCAGCTATTTGATTGTATCTATCAATTGTTATGTAACACATGAGTGTATGACTAGCTATTTCCATTGTACGAAAGTATGGAACATTTGAGTATATGACATTTTTTATAGTGCTAGTTTATACCTTTGTTCTGTCATTTCTTGACTTGCTATTTGCCTCTTGTGTTGAAAAAATAGCAAAGACCAAAGAAAAGGGCAATGTTGATGTTTTTGCATGCACTCGTGAAAGGTTCCTGACTTGGCATGAGGATCAAATAAAGTTCATGCTAGAGTGGTGTATGGAGTACTTAAAAAAGCAGCATGCATGCTTTTAGTTTAGGAAGCAACATCTCATGTTATGCATCGATGATTTAAATAAGAAGTATGCTATGGGTTTGATTGTTGACCAAGTGGACCGTCACTATAAGTATCACAAAGAAAATTGAAAGTTTATTGCAGCAACATTAAGCAAAAGTGCTAATGCATTTGACCATACAAGATACTTGCTAACCATTTCAGAATCAGAAAAGGTAAAGCTATGCGTAAGTTAGTTGCACCTAGTTGAATGTTTTATTTCAGCATCTCAACTACACAAATCAATTTAACTTGTTTGCTTTGAGTACAGGATAGAGCAAGACTCCTACTCTCCAAGTCAATCAAGTTCTTTAATGAGATGCAGGAGCTATTCACAGGATCTAGTGTTGATGGTTCTTTAGATAAAGATCAAAATACATGCTTGGATGATAGTGATGGATCACATAGTGATGACGACTCTAGAGATTTAATAGACCTCAACAACTACACTCAACCTGAAGACCTTGGTGAGGATTCTGATACTTTGCTAACTCTAACTAGACATGCCACTATAGATAATAGCTCTTCAAGCACTAGTTGAGCTAGTAAGAAGCATTCAAGAGGCAGCAACTCTCCAACTAAAAAGCAATCAAAAAACAAAAGTTGTTTTGTGGAGTCCACCGATGAAATAGCTGTTACAATGAAATCACTTTGGGGCGCATTTATAGCCATCGCTGCTTCTCCAGTACCACAACTTATTGCTGATCCTCATGAGCAGTTGTGGCAATGATTGGAGGCTATCCCAATGACACCTGATCAAAGGGTTCTTGTTAGGGATTTCTTGTCAACTAAGGAGAACAAAGGTAAGCATGGCTGGCTATGTAGTGCAAGCGATTCCATTCTAAATGTTCGGGTGTCCATGTTTTTATGCGAGAAAGAGGGGTTTAACATGTGAAGTTTATGTTAGATGTCAGCTCTTTATGGCTATGGAGGATGATTAGCAATGGCTACTGTGTTAATTATGTGCTTATTTTGGCTTTTAGTAGATGGATCTTTCTATCGTGATGGATGGATTATTGTGACTATTGGTTGTTTGGCTATTTTGCCTGTTAGTAGGTTAAGAAAAGTCTTTTGGGATAACTGCTACCTACTAGTTGAATAGCTTCTCTTCGCTTGTATTGTGGAATGTATGGCACTTTATGGAATATATATGATCAAACAAGGATTATAGACTGTATGTCACTTGTGAGATTATGGTTTATTATGGAATGTGTATGATTATGGAATTGTTAGAATATATATACAAGTGTATTTATCTATAATTATGGAGTAGTCCAAATACTTGCTATAAATTTGTGGCAACGAACCAAATAATAGCCACAAAGATTTTGCCATACCTTTTTTATCAACCAAACAACTTATTTTTGTCATAGAGTTTAGCAAGCCATAAGTGTAGCAGACTCCTGAGTTAAGGTGTGGTAAATTGTGGCCACGAACCAAACAGACCCTTAAGCTTACCCCTCCACTTTCAGCTCCCCTTATGCTGCATGCAGTAAAACCCTAGGAAGCCATAGAGATGGATTGATCCCGACGTGCGCGTTGACGAGGCAAAACTGGCAAAATTTTGCGAGTGTTTATCCAGTTGAGAATTAAGATCAACGTGGTGGATTTATAATTTGGTATACAATCGATTGTGGCCATCGGTACCGATCGATCAATGGACGACGATCCAGCACCGACACGCGCGTGCTCTAATTTGTACTGGCGGTCAATGGTCAGCGCTTATGAATTGACTGGTCAACTGTGAGTTAGCACTGAGTGCAAAGTAATTGTTGACTTGACACTCGTCAGTACTCACTACTAGTGGAATTGATGAGCTAGATTATGCAGCAGTCAGCACCATCATGTTGCCTATTAGAAAATTAATCAGTTATAGCTTCAAAAAAACGTGTGAGCCTACCTGTGGTGTGTAGTGCTGTGAACACGTACGCACCGTTTTCTTCTAGGGCTATAGTTAGCTTAGGGTATATTTGGTTTAGATAAAGGTGTGAAGAGATGGAGTTATCCTAGTTTAGAGAATATTCTCTTTAGACGCGTGATGACTCCATATAAAATGTGGATGTGTAGCCATTCCACTCATGTTCGTGCTCACACAGGTTCGACATGAGTTCTTCGATGGCGCAACAATGGTCTGCCTTGACGGTGGAGCACAATGGAGCTCACATCTAGGCGGAGCAGTGGAGCGCAGAGTGACGACGCATCGGATCTAAGCGAAGCTCAAAGCAATGGAGGTGAACCTCGAGGAGAGTTGAATTCATACCCATAGTCGTACTCTTGCCAGGCGCTCGAGATATGACTATAGCCATGAGTAGGGCTCGTCAGCATGTTGAAGAAGCCACCGAGGAATGACGCATCTTAGATGTGGCTGCATGTCGTGCTCACAAATAGAATTGAGCGAGGTGGGATTATCCAACTAAAGAAAAAACATAATGATTTTATTCTCAAATCAAACAATTCTTAAAAGATAAATGACTATATTATATGCTAACTCATTTTTGAACTAAATGTACCCTTACTTTCTATAAAGAAACATGAAGAAGATGATTATGAATTTATGACCAAAGATGCACCAGACTAGTTGGAGAAATTGAAGATGGGATATGCAAAAATTAGACATGATACAGAAGAATTCGAGAAATATTACACGGGAATTACATAAGAGGATGGTACAATTGGGAGGAAAGAGAAGCAGTAGAGAGAAAGCAGAACTTTGCTACTACACTAGAACAGCCAGCACACTTCTCGTGCTCTATTGGCTCGACTATCTCCCTTAGTGGTGACGATGGAAGACGTGGAAGACGATAGTGTCGCTCATGCCGCTCATGCCGCTCCTCTTCTTCAGCTTCGTGCTTATGCTCGTCCTCTCCTCAGTCTCACCGCCACCATCATGACTACAACCACAGCAGCCACATAAGCATAATGAACACTCACAAGTCATTTATCACGTGCATATAGAACAATGTTCAACATATTCTCGAATAGGAGGAAATAACCCATCCATACAAAGATTATTACATCTACTTTTGGGACAGGAAGCCCAATTCCTTCCACTTTCCCTTTTATTATCATTATAATCGCAAAGAGAGAAAGGATGTTACAAATTGATAATAGTCAAATAGGCATGATATCAAATGATAATTATAGATGATACTAAAATAAATAGTAGGAAATCACCATAAGAAAATCCTTTTGTTTTCACAATTTTCTTTGCCATATCTGCTATTTGGGAATACTCAATCTATAAATGGAAGAACAGTACAGTATATTAAGATTAGTAGTGACAAGATGACAAGAAAAAATAGGGTCTGGTAAGCCCAATGTAATACAAAATAATTCTCTGACCAACAAACTATAAAACTTCTGACATTGTAAACCAAACTATAATAACATAGAAATGAAAACATAAAAATATATTGGCTAACTAACTGCATATATATGCTTAGCTCTAGCTTTTGCACAGAAAAGTGAGAGGATTCTAGTCCCCACACCAACATCAAGGACAATTTTGTGCTTGAATAGAAAACCATTCTGGGTGATAACATTTTGATATGATCTTGTACGAACAACATCTTTTAGCATTTCTTGCAATCAACACAAAATAAATTCATTGGCATCTTTATAATGCTTGGCAGTTTGCGTATCCAGAAAAATAAACCAAACATCTGACTAAAGTTAACATGTAACAAAACCAAGCAGAAGATTCAGATGGAAACTGATTTCTTGTGAACTAATATACCATTAAGGAGGTTGATTCATTCCAGATTCACTTACTTCATGAATACCTGCAGTACAAGTAACACTTAGTAAGCTTATTGCAAATAAGTGAATAATAGAACAGACGTATTTTAAACTGCACAAGGTAAACAAATACAGTGAATAACGACTTAGGAAAACTAAGGAACAATATCACAAGCTTAAACGGTCAGCAGTACACAATAAATATTACCACCTCAGCAAGGAAGATGAGCAAAAGACTGGACCATTACCTGGAAGAAGCAGAGAGGCCATAAAGATTATAGAGCCAACACTTCTAGACATGAACCAAGCCAAACATAAGCTACAGGTACACAACAGGAAACCATGAGCACCCATGGACTAAGCAACAAAAAATGGTAATGAGAAAAAAGAAACATGAGCAGAAATAATCACCCGAAGAAGATTAATGCAAGGCAAGACAAAAATCCATGGAGAAACCAGCAAAGATCGCAATAGCAAGCTTCCCTATATCATAGAGACACAATGAGCAA
The DNA here is from genome assembly GCA_000418225.1 of Zizania latifolia. Classification (NCBI taxonomy): domain Eukaryota; kingdom Viridiplantae; phylum Streptophyta; class Magnoliopsida; order Poales; family Poaceae; genus Zizania; species Zizania latifolia. The sequence continues at coordinate 72,236 of KE370775.1, forward strand.
CCTAGCACATAAGTGAACGAAGAACAAGCGAAGAACAATTACCAATCACTGTGGATAGAAGCAGGCAAAAAAATAGACATGAAGAAGCCAGAGGAAATGGATCAACGGGAAGCGTGAAAGCTATTTAGCACGATCAGAAAAACACTATGAAGCATGCCTCACCAGTGGACGACATGGGCAACACAGTATACGGCATGGACAAAGTACATGCGTGTCCATCTAATGATGTTTAATGCGTACTATTAACAGCTACAGGCGTGTCACATCGGCTTATGTATAGCACTGCACCATACAGGGCAAGCCATCTCTCATTGAATGCAGCATGCATGGTCTAGGAACATGGAGTAAAGCTATGCCCCCAATGCACAGCATGCATCAGAGTGCATCGAGAAGCCTCACCAAGAAAAAAGCATGCACAGAAAAAACTATTGCACATGTAACCCAGTGTACTGCGTCAACCACCACCATGAAAAAACCCGCAATAAAACAAAAGTAAACAGAACATGCAAATAGAACCATGCGGAGTTTTACTGAATCAGAATTTTGATCTATACTATAGAGGTTTTAATCTATACTATATAGATAAATGGAATTATAGTTGAATTGGGGTTTCACTGTTGATGTTCTTCCCTAATTAGTATGAAACCCTTTGGATTATGACTAAAACTGAGCAGTCAAACATACAATTGGTAAAATTAACTAGTCATTAAACATCATTAGAAAGGAATAACACATATTCATAAGCCCGAATCAAATTCTCCAACTTAAAACTTAGAACCCTAACCCTAATTTAAACCATAAGACGAGGTTACTTAGCTCAAAAGCTGGCAATCCTCATGAGGCATTAGTTTAGTATATAATTTGAAGGATTGTTGTCATCGTTGCGGGCACCATCGCTGTAATGAAGCCGACGCACCGGCATCACCAAAGTCATCGCCATCATCTTGAACCCTCCTACTCGTCGTCGTGGGCATCACGCTTAGTTTTTGGCAGGGCTCAAGTGACAACTTGGGGAGTAGTAGTGGTAGTGGTGTTGCGGTGGGACGACTGATGAAGCACTAGTCAGAGAGGCGAGGGGAGAGGTTGGGGAGGGCAGTGAGGTTTTGAGGTTGAGGAAGGAGCGTTGAGTTTTTCTCTTAAGCATTCACAACAGGCGCACTACATAGGACAAGCTATCTCATTGAATGCAGGAAAAGCTGCACAAGGAAAAGCCTAAAGATCTGCTGCACATTTTTCCTCTCATGCAACAGGTGCACTGCACAGGCCAAATCATCTCATTGAATGCAGAAAAAAGCTGCACAGGAATCTGTTCACGGCGTCAACCACCAGCACGAAAAAAATCATGGCAAAACAAAAGCAAATAGGCTGCGACCCTGAGCAAATCTTCTTTTCACAAAAACATGACATGGAACGCTCTGGTGCAAGGAAAGTGAAGCAGGTTTTAATATATAAGATTGTACTTTGTTCAGTTCATTCCCATCTGGTTGCTGCTTCCCCTAGATAAGCCACAGCCCAGTGGCCCAGTCCTTGCAGCGTGGCCCAAAGTCCAATACGACAAACTAGTAAAAATAACGTAAAAATACCTAGGTATGGTTAGAAAACTGTAAAAATACATGAACAGAGAAAATGAGAGATTTTGTAGGGATATATGGGAAATATAGAGTATTGCAAAATACAAGTTATGGGAACGACCATTTGGATAAAAAATACAGGGATTCAAGAAGAGAGATAGACTCAAGGGAAAATTCCCATAGCGTTAGACTTCCGGCCTTGTTTAACATCCACGATTCTATCCTATTCCATGTAAATAATCTAGAATTTTAAACTAAAATATCGATCTATCTACGTAGAATGGACTAAGATTATGAGCTACCAAACAGAGCCTATGTCTTGAGCCATTCCAAAGGAATTTAATGGGATTCTAAAGGCTCCAATCATTTATTCCAAAGAACTATTTAGAAAAAGTACATAGGATTTCGATCCTATAAGATTCCTGCATAAATCCTCTTTGTTCCAAAGGAGGCATAAACCACAAAATATTAAATAGTTAGTAATAAAATATTTAAAACTGATACGGGAAAAGGTGCATTCATGATATAGTAGGCCATAAATTTCTACTAATTTAAAGAGAGTTTTTAAGTCCTCCCTAGGGGTGGGCATTTGGTTTTTTCGATTCATTTGATTCGGTTTTTGGTTTATAGAAAACCAAAAACAAACAACAAGCAAAATTTAATAAAACCAAAATAAAAAAACTGAAATAGTTCTATTTGTTTTTCAGTTTTGCCAAAATATATTAAGCAACTTGTAGATGACAGCGCCTCGTTTGCTTGATGGCATGGCACGATGACCTGGGCGATAGCACAGCGTGGCGTCCCGACGGCACAGTGTGATGGCCTTGGCCATATTGAGAACTCAGCATAGAGGGAGCCAGGGAGGAGCGGTGATCGCGATGGTGAGGTGATGACTTGATGACGTAGTGCGACGGTCTCGGCCACGTCAGGTACTCAGGATAGGGGTAGCTAGGGAGGAGCGGTGGCAAGCACGATGACCTCGGCGGTAGGCATGACATGCATGACGACCTCGATAGCAAGCATCTCAACCTCGGTGGCCTAGTGGCGATGAGCGCGGTAACCTCGTCGACCCGATGGTGCGACATGATGGCCTCGAGCGGCAGCAAGCAAGTCGCTTAGGGGCAGTGAGCAAGTCCTTTAGAAAGATTGACACTTCATACATTACGTTGCGGGAAGGGACGTGACAGCGAGAGGGCGCTGCATCGGGTGGGTTGGGGGCGTGGTGGCTGGGTGACAATAGTGGCGACCGGGGATGGTGTTGCATCGAGGGGGAGGGTGTGACCGGAAGACACGATGACGATTGTGGCTGTGAGTTGTGTAGAGGTTTTTTTACTATTTATACTAAAGTTTCGCAGATTTAACGGGGAATAGGGAAATATCTCCGTCGTCCGCTTTACCTGATGGGTGGGAAGATTTGATAATTTGCCACTCAAATTTTTTTACTATTTATACCAAAGGTTCTTCGATTTAATGGGGAATAGGAGATTGCAAGAAGATTTAATAATTTGTCACTCAAAAGTTTTGACTATTTGATTGTTTATCACTCATGTGAATAACATATAGAATTATTTTAGTATATAACTGTGGGCTAAAATGATAAATAATCTAAAATATTTTTTCAGTGATAAATCATAGAATATTCCAAGATAAAATCAATAACATATTATTTGTCAAACAAAATATTTGTTTATAACTTAGGGAATGATCATATCGGAATGAACTAGTCACAATCTTGTGAAGACACGATTATCTAGATCGTCGACCTAGTTTTCTAGGTATATTCTTTGAGCTGCTCTAAATTACCTATAAATTGACATTTGATATAAAAAATTGGTGCCCATCATTTTTTCTCTCCACACAGGAGAAGGTTCCTAACCAGACACAAATGCGGAACCCTATCCAATCAGCTTGATACTTGCCACTCACCACCCTCGTTAGCTCGACTCCTGCCACTCACCATTGCTTGCCGACACCTACCTTGCGCAAGCCATGACCTCCCTTATGCCAGTGCTCGAAGATTGCTGCTAAGTCGCACACCATCACCAATTCGCCCACCATTACTAGGTTGCCCGCCACCACTAGGGCCTTAAGTCTTAACATTGGATAAGCAGCCTTGATAATTAAATTCGCTAAATGGTTTAAATTATTGGTATAATCAAATCACCTAATTATCAAAATTATGTTATGATCTCAATTATTTTAAACCGACCCAACATGTGTTAACTATTTTATTCTAAGGAAAAAAGTCTACTTTATCCCCCGAAGTTTTACCCTGTAGACGAATGTTGCCCCCAACTAAAAAACCAGACTCTTAATCCCCCGAACTAATATATACCGGACAAATAACCCCCCGGGGCAATTTTCTACGACAGTTTTGCTGACGTGACAGTCCACGCTGGTGGTTTTGCTGACGTAGCGGTCCACATGGACACTTGGCTGCTGATTTGGTCTGGTTTTACTCACTGACAAGTGGGACTCACTTCTTCTTCCTTTTTCTTCCTCTCCCCTTCTCTTTCCTTTTTCTTCCTCTCTCTCCTCCTCTTAGCCACCGCTGCGCCCCTACTCCGCCATGGTACCGGCCCCCTCGCATGCCCGCACGCGTGCCTTGCCACCGCTTGCCGTTCCCTGCTCCGCTCGCTGCACCCCCGCACGGCTACGCCCCATCGCTGCTTGCCGATGCACGCCTCGCACGCTCCCTGCCACAACGCCAAAAGAAAGCGAGCTTTTGGTGACAAGGCAGTGGATCATTGCGTTTGCGCGGTGATGAGAGAGGAGGAGATCGATCAAGCACAGAAGTAAATGAGACGCAGCTACTTGTGCCAAGTCAGCTTGGAATACTACAGGAATCCTAAAAATGGAACATCAAGCACTGAAGTATCCGAGAAATGTGAACATTAAACTTCCAAAAAACCTTTTCTATTCCATCCACAGTTCAAGCCAACACCATTTCAAACCAAACGAGTTGTAAAACCCTTTTCCAGTTGTATATATAATCTAATTATATTCCAAATTCATTCTCGATTCTACATATAGTTTATTTCATTTGCAAAACTAGCGAAACAGAAACATACAACGAGCAAGCATACGTGATTCATGTTAGAGCATGCGCACCCTCCCTCAGTCTCAGTCCCAAACACGGACAAGTACCAACGATCACAGAGTGCGGAAAGGAAGCGATGATCATACCAGAATTTGGGGCAATCGGCGTGGCGGCCCTGCAGGAGCACTGTTACGGTGGAGAATCGGCCATCGGGCATCCGCTGCAGCTGCACAGGCGCACCGATGGTGCCGACGAAACGGATGGTGTTGGTGACGCGTGGCTGGAACGCGATGGTGGACGGCTTGGGCAACGGGGGCTCGGCCACGGCGGCGCAAGTGGTCACGCGGGCGGCTCTTGGTTACTTCCGCGTCCGATGCCACCGGTGTAAGGCGCAAGAGGGATCGTGCACGCGGCTGCTGGCGTCACTGGTGAGATCCAGGCGTGGCGAGACACGGGGGTGCGGCGGTGCGCTGTGGCGAGGCATAGGGGAGCGGCGGCGTGCCACGGCAAGGCGCGGGGGAGCGGCGGTGCAGCAAGGAGGGAGTTGGCCGGTAGAAAAGAGGGGGAGGAAGAGAAAATTGGTTATTTGCCACTATCAAGAGTGGGTTCCATAAAAATACTACTCTTAAAATTGGCTTTACAAAAATACCACTTGGTTCGTTGGTAATTTGATTTCTCTGCCATTTAGCCTCTTTAAGCATTTTTCTTCTTTCTTTTTTACTTTCTCACGTGGGAAAGACATCTTTAGCCCTGGCTGTTACAAGACATCTTCTCTTCTCTGGCATGTGGAGGCTGGTGGCGGTGCATGTAGGCCGACGGCGAGGCGGGCGGAGGCCGCCGGTCTACGACTAGCGGCACGTGGAGGGCGGTGATAGCCCACGGCGGCGGCGCGGGCTCTCGGAGGGCGACGGCAGCGTGAGCGCTAGGGCGGCAGCCCGTGGCGGCGGAGCAGGCGCTCGGAGGCCGGCAGCCCGCGGCGACGGCACGCAGAGGGTGGCAGTAGGCCGCGGTAGCGACGCGCGGAGGCCAGTGGCGGCGATGGAGGGCGACGCTGAGGAGCGCGCCGGTCGAGTACGCACGCGTACGAGAAATGTATGAAAACAGGGGCAAAGTTGTCTTTTCCTGCGTGACAAAATAGAAAAGAAAAATTAAAAATGCATAAATGGGCTAAATGGCATTGAAATCAAAACACTAATGAACCGAGTGGCATTTTTGCGAAGCCAATCTTAAGGGTGGCATTTTTGCGAAGGTCACTTTTGATAGTGGCAAATAAGCAATTTTCTCGAGGAGGAAGGAGGAAGAAGAAAGAAGGAAAGAAGAATGAGAAAGAAAAGAAGAAAACAAAACAAAGAAAACAAAAAATTTTTGTGTCATTGACAAGCAGATTCCACCGAAATTTTTCAGTGTCATTGACAAGCGGGTCCCATCGTTCAGATTCCAACGCTGGGCTACGTCAGCAAAACCGTCAGCGTGGACCACCACGTCAGCAAAACCGCCAGTGTGGACTGCTACGTCAGCAAAACCACCACAGAAAACCGCACCGGGGGTTATTTGTCTGGTATAGATTAGTTTGGAGATTAAGAGTCTGGTTTTTTAGTTGAGAGTAGCATTCATTTACAGGATAATATTTCGGAGGGTAAAATATTTTTTTTCTTATTCTAAAGACTTTACTTGCAGTCCATTCTCACCTCTTCTCAAGCCTGTTTAGGACAGTAATTTCGTTCAAAGTTTGGCAACATTAAACTCATCTAACCTTCGGTCCTACCACCAAAGCATCAATCCAAACCAACGGTTGGAGAAGAGCCGCGAGCAAAAGTTCGTTTCCGGTTAGGTTCCAATGGGCGTATTGGATTTCCACGTTATAAATAAAGGCTTTCTCTTCTAGGCCTACCTAAGCCCAAAAGGACGGAGACGAGCCGGGCTGGGCCGGGCCGGGCCTGCCTCGGCAGGTTACACAACTCATTATTACGATAAAAACTCAAAAGGACAAAAAAAAAAGGGCCTTCCCCAGTAGCCGCTGCATCTCGCATCGCACGAACCAATACCAACCCCACGCATTTTCCCTTCCCTCCCTGCGATTCAAACTTCACTCCTCCCAAACCCCACCCACCCCGCTCCTCCCCATCATGGCGCCCGCCGCGGCCGTCCCGGGAGCCGGAGACGCCGCCGGAGAGACGAGGCGTCTGGCGCGCGAGGTGGCGCGCGTGCTTGACGATTGCCGCGCATCGCTCGCCGTGCACCCGCGGAAGATCCGGGAGCTCGGGGCAATCCGCTCCTCTTCCTCAGCCGGCGGCCGGTTCCTCCCCGCCTTCTGCACTGCGCTGACCCCGCTGTTCGAACCTCTTCGGCGCTCCGCCGCGGCAGACCGCGTCGCGCGCTTCGCCGCGGCGTTCGCCTCCGCCTCCGCCTCCGCCTCCGCGGCCGGGGGCGGGGATGGGGACGGGTTCTTCGAGGGGTTCCTCCGATTCCTCCTCGTTGCCTCCTCTGCCGTTCATCGCCCCGCCCGGTTGCGCTCCTGCCAGATCATTTCTGAGGTGAGTGGAGGAAGTTTCTGAAAGTTTTGCCTCCATTTGCTATCGTTAGTACTGTAGAAATTTTATATAGTTGTGCGTATGTCAATGTGGTGTTTAATTATGCTATTCTTTATCCGGGCACAAGGGTGACCCGTTGGGTGATACAATGTTGTAAAACTTTAGCCAGGGAGTAAAAAATTCATTTGATGCTTGTAGCCTCTATGGAATTTTCGCGGTCTAGTTTTGCCAGCAATTTCGTTTGAGATACTCCCTCATTTCATATTACAAGTCCCTTGGCTTTTTTAAGTGAAACTTCTTTAACTTTGACAAGTTTAAAGAAAACAAATATATTTATACATACAATATCAAATAAATACATTATTAAGATATTTCATGGTGTATTTAACAAAACTAATTTGATATTATAGTTGTTGATATATTTTTCTATAAAATTGGTTAAAATTAGCGAAATTTGACTTATAAAAAGTCAAACGATTTATATTATTGCGGAGGGAGTAATTTGTTTGTTGCAGCAGCAATTCAGTTTGGTTGCAAGGAACTCTGTAATTCCAGCGATTTTTACTTCTTAATTCAGAATTTCAGATGTTGTAGGGAGGACAACTTATGTCGCTTGATTACTAACATTTCAGATCTGCTTGTAGATTATTATGCGTTTGCCGGATGATGCTGAGGTGAGTGATGAGGTTTGGGATGAAGTGATAGATGGCATGAAGATTCGGGTTCAGGATAAAATCCCTGGAATTCGTGCCTTCGCTGTGCGTGCATTGTCTCGCTTTGCGAGTGATGGGGAGGACAGTGACATCGTTGATCTCTTTGTTGAAACCTTAGAAAAAGAACAAAACACCGTAAGTGAGATCATTTTAATAACTTTACCTATTGTAAATGCTGGATTCACTATTATTGCATCTCATTAGGGATTTCTCCAAATGTGAAGGAGGTCCGGAAAGCAATAATTTTGTCTCTTCCTCCATCAAATGCTACATTAGAGACTGTCATTGGATCAACACTTGATGTGAGTGAGTCTGTTAGGAGAGCAGCATACAGTATGCTTTCAACTAAATTTCCCCTACAAAGTCTTAGGTGAGTAGTCCTGTCCAGTGTCCACTGGATGTAGAAATGACCAATATATATATGTATGGAATTAACAGTTTAATACTTTATGAGTACTGAGGGTTTCTTCTTTCG
>KE370775.1:91824-104387 GCA_000418225.1 Zizania latifolia
CCTCAGAGGCAGCTCTCGCCGGGGAGCAGGGGCGGGGGGCGGCGATGTCGGTGTCGTGCGGGCTGGAGTGGGTGGTGTGCCTGGGCTGCACGCGGTGGGCGTGGAAGCGGTTCGCCTACATCGGAGCCTACGACAGCGAGACGTGGCCGCCGGTGGCGCCCGACGACTTCGAGCCCATCCCGCGCATCTGCCGCGTCATCCTCGCCATCTACGACCCTGACCTCTCCAACCCCAAGTTCGCGCCGCCCGGCCACGGATACGTCGACGTCGACGCCGCCGGCGTCGTCAAGCGCGCCAGCTACAATGACGTCGGCACCGCCTGCCCGCCCTACATCGTCTACGTCGACCACCGCCACAAGGAGATCATCCTCGCCATCCGCGGCCTCAACCTCGTCCGCAACGCCGACTACAAGGTCCCGTACCGTGAGCGATTCCCTGATTGGCTGATTCTGCGCGGCGCCGAGAATTTCGCAGGCAGGAATGTCCCGAGATCTGAATTGGCGGAGTTGATTCCCTGCAGGTTCTGATGGACAACAAGCTCGGGATGCAGATGTTCGACGGCGGCTACGTCCACCACGGCTTGCTCAAGGCGGCCAAGTTCATCCTGGAGAGGGAAACTGAGACTCTGCAGGAGCTGCTTCGGCAGAACGGGCCCGACTACAAGCTGATCTTCGCGGGGCACTCGCTGGGCTCCGGCATCGCCGCTCTCATGACGGTGCTCGTGGTGAACAACCGGAAGGAGTTTGGGAACATACCAAGGAGCCAGATACGATGCTACTCACTTGCGCCCGCCCGGTGCATGTCGCTCAACCTCGCCGTCAAGTACGCCGACGTGATCAACTCCGTGGTGCTGCAGGTACGAGCTGCTGTGGTGAACTATTGGCTATTGAATTCGATGTCTTCGAACAATTTGCCCATTGGAGTGGTTGGTGATTGGAGGGAGAATAATTTGGTCGAATGTGCTTTGCTTGTGGCGTGAATGGAATGTTTGTGAAATATCAAGTCGTCAACTCGTTTGATTGTCCAGAACGGCAGGAATCATATAGCTGGAGTTTGTGGAAAATAGCTTATAGGAGGTTTGTTGAATTATGCCATATTTGATTCGAAAAGCAAGTTAGCAATATCTACCTATTTCCATGCTGTTTGATTAATACATGGTGCTTTTTCGAAGAAACATGGATTATCGCCTAGTTATGTAATATGCTGTTTGTGGTTGGGTAATTTATGATGCTACTATATGTTGCATTATTTCTGTCATGGTCTTGTTTTAATGCTGAACAAGTGTATAGCCCATGAATTCAAATAATTTTTTTCTCTCATTGAATGTTAATAGTTCTACCATTTAAGGTACTAATAATATCCTGATCTCTTGTGAAGTTTATAACATCAATGTACTATCTTTTTCCAGGATGATTTCTTGCCAAGAACGCCAACACCATTGGAATACATTTTTGGGTCAATATTCTGGTAATTTGCTCGGATCACTTTTCTCCAACTACTTGTGTAGTTCTACTTTCAGTTAAAAACAAAAGCATTGCATGTGGTGGTTAAAATTGTTCACCAGACCTTTATGCTTTGGACAGCTTGCCCTGCTTGTTGTTCCTCATTTGCCTGAGAGATACATTTAAGCAAGACAAGAGAAAATTTAAAGACCCAAGAAGGCTGTATGCCCCTGGCCGAATGTATCATATAGTCGAGAGGAAATTTTGCAGGTAATTGGTGCCTTTTGTTAGTCATGCTGATATGCTTTTGCTATAAATAATAAACATTGCCTTTATTCATGATGTAATAAAACATCTCCATTATCTAAATATTCATGCTCTTCTAGAACAAGTCTCAGCAAATGCTCTGTTTGCTCATGCCCCAACCTTTTCATGCTCTAAAAAAAGGATTCAATTGTCTCATTTTTTAAGCAAGAAGAGATGCTTCAATCTGTTTGTTGTGCTTTATAAGCACCAGCCATCAATAATTTTCTACACTCGTCAATGGCATGCATTTTTAGAGGTAATGCTGAATACATCAAATCGATGCATGCTTTTTCATTGTTCTATTAGATGGAGCATGGGCTGAAAAACCTCCTGTTCTGTAGTTTTCCCTGCAGTAACAAGAAGAAACTAAGAAAAAGAAGGTTTAGGAGACGGAAGCATAATACATATATATCTGTAACATTAGCGAGAGATAATCAGATGATACAGACCTAATGACAATGATTCATTTCAATATCTACAGCTGATATATGATCCCATATTTGGTTACTATAACATGGAGAAATGTCAGATAATTGTGCCACGTTGAAAAATAACAACATTACTCATCTGTAGATGTGGAAGATTCCCTCCTGAGGTGAAAACTGCTATTCCAGTGGAAGGCCGATTTGAGCATATCGTGTTGTCATGCAGTACTACTTCTGATCATGCTATTGCATGGATTGAACGAGAAGCACAAAAGGCTTTAGAGGTAAGTGTGTATTATGCTAAATATTGATCATTTATTCTAGTAATGTGAATGTTTGGAGATGTTAAGTTGTAAACAATTTGTGGTCTCACTGTTTGATCACAAAATATGTTCCTCTTTTATGCTTCAATTGAATTGTTCATACATCAATCTACTATTTTGTCAGCACTTGGTATCATGGATCTGGATCTATCAGATTCAATCAAGTTTCGTGGCAAGTAGGAAAAAGTAATAACAAAAATGTACCAAGTCATGGCTATAACATGCTCTCTCATTACATTGGATGGATTGGTCCTATCACAGGTCCATAGTACCACAAGAAAAAAGAAGAATGGGCCATTTGGACATTTGGTACTTCATACTTAGTGTCAAGCAGACAAGCGCCTTGAATGGGCTTGGAGGAGGATTTTAGTAGTACTGTAAACAGAGGTCTATCTAGTATGATCAAGTTAGGCAAAGAATCATCCTATGTTGTTGAACATTATTAGATAGAATTTTTTTCATGTTTCTTAAGGAGGTACTATAATTTTTAATGTAAATTTTTGTATCTCTTAGTATATGAGGTACTGGGATATACCAATTTTTACACTAAAAATATGGTACTTTCTCAAGAACTCTAAAATGACTATTAGATAACATGGATGTCTTAGTAGGATCTCAAAACATTAGTTTCATGTTTGTTTACTAGAAGCATCAAACATAAACTTTTGATTTTTAAAAAGATGTGCACACGCTTGACCTACACTACCGATGTGATTTTCCTATGCTCTAAAACACAAGGTTAAAAAACTATTTATATTGGTATGTAGGTTTCTCCATATTATATTAGGAGATTGGATCATATGCTCTCCTTTTAAATAGAAATTGAGGATATACCGTCACATGTTAGTGATATGTGGGGTCACCTCAGGTGATTGATATGTGCGTCAGGAGAGTAAATCCTTAATGCCCATCTAAATGAATGGTATATGATCAAATTTTCCAACACATACCTTGAAGTGGGTCATACATATTTGATATTTTGTTTTGAACCTGCCTTTTCCTTTTCTGCACACGTAGCTTCTCTAAGACCCTGTAAGAATTTAGAGCTAGATTTGTTTTACAACCATGGTGTTCAGAACTCAGAAGTGCAGTATTTGTGGAAGACAAACTTGTTAGTACTAGTACTGAATTGACTTGGAACAGAAAGGATTCCAAACAAAATTTTCAGACATGTGCAGCTCAGCCCAGACAGCTCAAAGCTCCTATTAGAATAAAGGAAAATTGCACACAAGCGTGCCAAATTGCCTACCAGCATTTTTTCTGTTCCCACCATTTTCCATCAGCTAAATTATAGAAACCACTGGAAAACTAAACGAACATTGGAACTTAACAGTTGCAGCATTGATTTTCTAAGCTGCATGGCGAATATTTGTTTATGATTACAGCTATGCCATTTTGCAGCTTATGAAGGAAAGCGAGAAGCCAACAACTCCGCCTGTGCAACAAAAGATGGAAAGACTGAAAAGTTTCGAGGAAGAACACAAGAATGCCCTCCAGAGAGCGAAGACCTTAGATGTTCCTCATGCAATTGACCCGTCTGAAGAGGAAGCCCAGGATGGTGCTAGCCCTACACCACCCTCTGATACTCATAGCGAGACCACCTCAGAAGCAAAATCTGCAGTGAGGACTAATTGGGATGAGCTGATGGATAAGCTTTTCACCAGGGACGAAGATGGGAAGCTTGTTGTGAAACAGGACATCAAGGCGAGGGACATTGTCATTGAGTGATACGGACCCTCATGCTCTTTTGATCCGGTATTTGATTCTTTTGCGCCCGTATACAAAATTGCATGGTAGTACCTCTTGAGATCGAGCCGTTTTGCAGTAGGAAAACTGTTATAGAGAAAATTTGTTAGTGTTGAGTCTTGAGTGCTGTCTCATGTATATGTAGACTTATATCTGTGCATTCTTGAATCTCCAAAGTTTTGTAACTTGTCCAGTACAGGGCTTGTATAGCGTTCGTGAGCAATACATCATAATTTATTCGGAAAGTTTGATATGCAACTTGGATTTTAGCAACTTCAATTGCTCATTTGGGGATGAAGCTCTAAATGGTGCATGCTTATGATTTACGAACATATTTGGAGTTCTGGGCAGTTCTCTTATAACTTGGATTTCGGGAGCAGATTGTCATATGCAGAAATCATGTGGAAATAAAGTTCGAAAAATTGTTCCATAGCCTCTAAAAATTGCAACAGCACGCAATTTTTGTTGCCCATTTACCTTCAGCATTGACCATTGCACAGATCTTTTCTGTGTTTCTGTGACATGTCCGTTCCAGAAAGCAGAAAGCAGGTATAGTAATTTAATATTGCAGTTTTAATATATTTTTCTTTAAATTGGTCATAATTAAAAGAGTTTAACTAAAAATGACTTATAAAATGAAACCATGAAAGAAAGGAAGTAATATACTATACTGGCTGATCCACTTACCCAGATACGAACCAATAAAAATTGGATAAGGTTGTATCCTGACACGAGCGATGCGCTCGGATGCTCACAGGTCACGCATTCAATTGTTTATCTCTTTGGAGATCAGCTGACTGGACTTAAACTAAGATACTCTGATCCAAACACGTGTTTCTGCCACAATCAGCAACAACAAGTACCTCTTTACGGTTAATTGCCCGGCTTCAACGAAAGAGTGAAGGATTAAGGTGAGCACCTTAAATCACTTATTTTCTATCAAGTTCGTGCAATTATCGGTCTAAAATATCAAATATGTTGCAATAATTACCTTGGCTTGTTGCATTAATATTTTCAAAACGTTGCTTGGATCAACAACCGTTGTTGTATTGATTTTATCTGGCAGAAGGCATGTTTTGTAAACTGTGCCCATTAGTGAAAATTAGTTCTATGAAAGTAAAGATTTTGTCGCATAAAAAAACAACTTTATGTTGCAGGGTATAATATAAATGTTTCATTGTAAAATATTTTATCTTTTTAGCTATGTTTATGTTTCATAAAGCTGGTCTTTTTTATATTGTAGGTGTTTAGCATAGATGTTTCATAAAGTTATACGTCTACATTGCAGGTTTTTAATATATTCCTGAACCAAAGAATTCAAAATAATAAGTTCTTCTTTACCCAGAAAAAAAGAACCACAGTTCACAAAGCTAATTTTATGCAGCACTTGTTTAGTATAAATGTTTCATAAAGATGAACTTTATGTTGTAATTGTTCAATATAAATGTTTCACAAAGATGATTTTTATGTTGCAGTTATTCAATACAAATGCTGCAGTCGGTCAAAAAACCGTGCTAGTTACGTCCGTCGAAAAACCGTGCTTTCTGTGTGGTTCATTTGAAAAATCGTCGTCGAATAATTGCAAACCACTAAACCCCAAGCACATCCCATCAGAGTAGTTCATTTTTAATCCTTTGATCCATCGTGCAGTGTCATCAACAAGAAAGAAAAAAAAGGAAGAAACATAGGGGAAAAAACTGTGACAACTCAGTGATCGAGTCACTATCCTATCCAAGAAGGGATTTGTAATTGCACAGCGGAATTGGATGAGACGAGAGTGATGGTACCCGCCGTCGCTGCGACAGTGCTGCTGCAATGGCGGAGAGGATATGAATGAATCCCGTGTCAGCGGTGTCACTCACTGCACAGTGGAGTTGGGTCATGGCGCTGTTCGATCGAGTTCGACGTCCCAATCCACATGGACCGCGTGTGTTCAATGTTGCATGGACGCACGCACCGGCGCCCATCCCTGATCGGTCACGGGCTGCATGCATCACCGAAGCAGCGGAGAAAGGGGATGAATCGAATTAAGTGCATGGCATGCATCCATGGAGCTCGCATCGCGTCAAGGAGGCCGTGGTGACAAGATGGCTGGATTCGCCGGAGAGGTTCGATTCTTTTCGTTCCCTGTTTGCGCTGTGCGTCAGTGTCAGCGAATCTATGATCCGTGCGGCTTATGCATATATCCATCTTTTTGGAGTGTTAACCGGAGAGTATCAGACTAAGGACCTCTTTGGACATTTTGGATTAGGAACAATTGATTAGTAGTGGATTTTTACCAAATAAAAAAATTATTTGTAGCTTAGGGAATAATTCTCGTGGAGCATACGAGACTAAGGACCTCTTTGGACATTTTAAATCGGGATTAGGAACAAATTAGTAGTGGATTTTTTACCAAATAAAAAAATATTTGTAGCTTATAGAATAATCGTAATATGAGAATGATAATTAATTGATAATCACAATCTTGTAAGGAATTTTGTCACTCGGTATAAAAGCAATCAATATTCTATCATTTAGGGCTCGACTGAAGGAATTTTGTAGAAATTTTAAAGTATTCAAATTCTTTAAAAAAATTCCTATCTAGGTTGTTTGGAACATAGGATTAAAGCTTCAAAAATTCATATGGATTACTTTCTTTCGTCCTATTCCATAGGAAACTAGAACATGAGCTCAAATCTCATTTTATTTTTCCTTTAAGAAGTCAGATGCATCTTCTCTCTTTGTCTCTCTTCTCTTACTATAAATCCTATGGTTATTTCTTATGAACCATTCAAACATATCATTTTTAAAATTCTTGTGTTTTAGATGTTCATAGGATTTAACTATGTATAGAGTATTCCAATCCTACGTTTTTCCTATTGCTATGTTTCTTAAATGTCATTTAAGTCTTTTCACTCTTTACACATGATAATTAACCACAATAATAAAGTTCGCTAAACAAGTTAAATTATCTAACCATCATATTACTTAGCCAAATGGATCATTCAATAATCAAGATTATTTTATAATAATAATAATAATAATTTTAAACCATCAAAACGGCGTTAAGCACACAATAATCGTATACATTTATATTTATAATGCTTTTTTCAAAAGCACGCAGATAGTACAATGTCCATTAGGCTTTTGTAGTGAATGGATATTTACAGCGAGGGTCATGTGAGAGATTGTGTCGAGTTGTAAGCGCCTGACTAACTTCAGGATGTTTCATACAATCCAACTAAAAGTTATTTTCTTAATTAATAGTTCAAATTATTTAGAAAATTGCAAACTAAATGCACGCACTAATGTTATTAGTGAGTTGACCTACTTACTCTCTCTGTCCT
Organism: Zizania latifolia; assembly: GCA_000418225.1. NCBI lineage: Eukaryota > Viridiplantae > Streptophyta > Magnoliopsida > Poales > Poaceae > Zizania > Zizania latifolia. Next base: position 99,396 of record KE370775.1, read on the forward strand.
ATAATATATATAGCAATCTAGTATCGGATGGGATATCTCACAGTACAACGAATCTAGACAATAACGAATCTAATATTGTCTAGATTCATTGTACTATGAGATGTCCTATCCGATACTAAATTGCTATATTATAAAACGGAAGGAGTATATTGCAGTAGAAAAAACTAGACCGGATAGGCCCTAAAAAAGGGACCAGCAGTATACCGATATCCGGTTAGTTAAAAAAAAGTAGAAGGGCAATAAACCGGACCACAGAGCTGAATTTTGGCCTAAACGGCTAGACATCAGCCAACATAAAGCACAAGTCCGTAGCACATACATATGAAAATAACTGCAAAATATATATAGGGATGGCTCAAACTCACATTCACGATACACTAGAGCACTATCGGCTAGCCATCAAACCAACAACTCTTTATGTTTTTAAGTAAAAATTATAGCGTGTATACTAGTTTTAACTTACAATCAAACTACCAGACCGCTAGACCGGTAAACTGAGAACTTATGACCGATCAGTTACTTATCCGACTTTTGACACTACGACTTATATCCTTGCATGCAAGACGATGTGATTACATGCTGTGTGGCTCATCACCATTCTACCCGGGACATATTTACATATGGCAGACACCATTGCACTCATCAAGCGAGCTCTGCTTGGCTGCTTGCCGTTCGCATCCGGTGCCAGCTAACAGTCCGGTTCACAAAGCAACCGTTAGGGTAGGTCCAATCGGACGCATCCGTTTGTGCGCATGCGGCTAAACCAACCGGGCCCGTCAAAATCTGTCCGTTGCGTCCGGTGGATAGGACGATTGCATTCTGTTTCGGGGGAACACTTTCAAGTCCGGCCGAAACTCTTTTTGGGTATTTGATTTTAAAATTGTTCACTTGATTCCTCCAAGTTCCTGTTTTAGCTAAGACAAAAATAGTTAGCAAACACGCCTTGTTGGAGTAGTGATAAGAGAAAAAAATACTTAGTAGCTTTAATGTCTTGTATAAAATAGAAAAATAAATAGAAATAAGTGTTGGAATAAATGGCTAGGGCCTATATTATTTAAAAAATAGTTACAAATAAATCTTAAAGACCTACTCATATGTAATAATAATAATAATAAATCCCAAAATATCAAAGCAAGCCAAATGTTGACCATACTTCCAAAAAGTTGACTTTTTGATCCGTTGCTCATATGATCAATCGGGAACCGTGGTTACGAAGATCTCGTCGAGACGATTCCATTTTTGGTATTAAACATCCGTTTCGGATATCCGATGAATCACAGTGGACTCGATAAATTTTAACCGTCCATTTCTTTATAAAAACAAGTCACAAATTCCATTTCTCTCTTAAGTGCTATGGTTTTCTAGCTCTCAAGCATAGAGCTTGTTCTTCTCTATCCAATTTCTTTCTCGCCCTGAATCTTCGTCGTCCACCGCAGGTTTTTAATTCTGTCGATCACATCCTTGTGGTACACTTCTCATCTTCAGTTGCTAAATACATCTACTTTCGAAGAGGCATTATTACTTTTCACTGAAGAAGAGGCATTATTACTTTTCACTGAAGAAGAGGCATGTAGACAAGGAGCACCAGAAAAACAGTGCTAAATACAAATCATTAGGGTACTAGTTCTACCTCTAGCAGCCTGTTAAAAATCGAACAAGCAATGCATTCAATTCATGAAGGCAAGTTCATCTTTTGAAAACTACTAATGATTGTATTAATACTAGTGCATTACTAGTCAAATTGGTTGTCATCAACTAGTCACAGGATTGCTCCCATCACATCGTATCAATTTTCACTAAATTTTGGTGCCATATGCCCCTAGGAGTAAATTTGTCCGGCAGAATCTGGTAGCTCATTTTACACAATACAGTAGGGAGAATCTCGTAGCTATGCTAACTGTTGCAAATTTTTAGTTCTTCGCTTGTCGGATTCCAGATTCTTTCTTCGTTGTTTGTCCTTAATTACAAAAGCGTTTGCTGTTAGCATGAATAAAGTGATGGTACAGTTGATTGGTTTGTCACGGTCACTTCAATTCTTGTTGTATACCAACACAATTCTGTGTTATTCGCACCATATGCAACGATTGCCTTGCGTCCCTTCAACAGGTAAGGATCCAAAACATGTCTGGAAGAGTTAAACAATCTCAAACCTAACGCTCTGGCGTAGCTTCAAATTCAGAATTTTTCAAAGTTAATCAGTTTAAAAAATCATATATCTAGAGTTGTGGATAAATTAAAGGTACTTAATTAAACAATCTGGTTTTTATTTTAGACTAAAAATAAAAATATAAATTATTTTATTCTACTATACAACTTCAGATCAACATAAACTGTGGAGTTTTGACAAACATAAGGCCCAAACCACGGACCACAAGGACGAAATAAAATCAGAACCACCAGGAGTACTGGGTGGTTTAAAATGCAAAACTGACAATGCAGCAGCAACAAGAGCAGTTAACGGAGTTGTTTGAGACATTGATCTGCACTGTACTTTTCCAAGCTAGTAAGCAACGAAGCCTTTACAATGGCCCGAGTGTGGTGTGGTGTGTATTTGTGTGTGCATTCTTGGTTGCACACTTGATGAAAAGAATGTTGATTATATTTCACAAAAAGTATATGATATATCTCGGAACAAACATGTGATAGAGAAATAACGAAATTGAAAACCATCTGAGATGATAATGAAAATATATGCCACTCAGTATCCACAAATTGAAATACATAAGAAACTTGCATATTTGAAGAAACATGTGGAACGATCTGAGTTTGTTGATCTTGACTCGCAGCAACTGTTCCTATTTGAAGAAAAGTAACCATAGTTTCAAAGGATTCTACTAGTCCTTTATTTATATTATTTTTCTTTTGCAAACAATGCCATGTACTAAGTGACAATATGGTTTCCATACATAGGGTTATTGTACTTTATGTATTCCAATGGTATATCCAAATTAAAAACACAAATTTTGGACAAATATGTAATTCTATTTTCTCTGTTTTTTTAGCTAGTTGATTTATTTGACATAATAGGACTCTTTTAGAAACATCTTTACATTTTCAAGAGGTAAGAGATGAAATTAATCTCAGTCATTGGTTAGAAAAATAAAATGACCTATTGTCTCTTAAGTCTCAAAAGGTAAGACGATGATTTTTTAGATTAGGATGGTCTATTATCTTCTAAGAGATAAGACATCGGCATCTTTTAATTATAACCATTATATCTATAAAAATAAACGGTACTTACTAATTTAATATACCTTAAAATTTGCCACAGAATATCATATGTGATTTTAGCGTGTGGTACCATCGATGATCTGAGATCCAAAGTCTTTACCACTATAGATATAGATATAGGATGAATTAGTGCCATGTCAGCAGTCCCGAGCTCGAGCCTGAGCTCCAGCAACTAATAAGGGTCCCCTACTCTAAAGTACAATTCACTCATGATTTTTTTACTGCATGGATTTTGGACATAATTTATTTTCAGCAAGCATACTCAACTCAACTTTATACAGTCAAGAAGAAGCACACAGCACAGCGGTGGTTGACACAGGTCTTACCGATACTATCATACTAAGTTACTAACGTGTAGCTAGGGGTGGGCATTAGGTCCAGACCATAAATTTGGTTCGGTTTTTTTGTCTTTTGAAATTTTGGTTTTTCAGAGTTAGGATCCAAATTACCTAGATAAATTTTGGTTTTTTCAGAGTTCGAGTACCCGAATTTTTGGTTCGGTTTTCGTTCTTATCCAAACAGACCAAAATTTTCTTAAGCACAACAGAGCTAACACAAACATCAACAAGAATTTTGCATAATTAACAACAAAACAGTCTGAAAACTAACAAATATATCAGCTCTGCTCAAGTTTCAATTCTTGATCATGTATTCATGAATCATGATATATTGCATGTGCCCCGCTGCCTGCCTGCCTGTGTGCCGCCACCCGCCTGCCTGTGCACCGCCGCCCAAGTCGCCAGCGCAGGAAACCCTATTCGGTCTTAGCAGAAATGCACAGGCAGCACAGCATCGCATCGCACGGTTGGTCGGTCGCACCATTTCGCACGGGCAGGCGGAGGTATTATACTGGGCCTCCAGGGATAACCGGATAAGTGAAGCAGGATGTAGGCTTCTACTAAGCCAAATTGGTTTTCTACAATTAATACCCGAAATAAATTCGGTTTTCTGAGCCCTAAACCCGAAATACTTTATCACAGTTTTTTTAGGTTTGGTCATGGTTTTTTAAGGTTCAGTTTTCGGTCTCGAATTTTTATGCCCACCCTTACGTGTAGCCCTAGATACGGTGCTCACGACGGGGAAGACGGTGGTTGTCGACCCTAAAGAGAGTGGGAGAGTGTCACAGTTACAAGAAGCTGCACGAATCTTGAAGCAGGCTCGAACGCTCTGGATCCAACATTAGATGACTGATAATAAGTAGATGGTCCTTTTGGTTATACATGTGGAAAAGCCGTGAAGAATAAAATCCAAAATACAGGACGTTCGCCTGCCCTGTTCGATCACGGAGTTTTGTACTCTAACCCAACCCGATAAGTAAAAGGAACCACCACCACAATCCACAGAACACAGGGCCGTCACGCCACCACACGCCGCCGACCCCATCCAACTGCAGCGCCAAACTCCTTATAAACCCTTCCCCGCTTCGGTCTCCACCCGCTTCACTCCGTCAAGCCTTCCGCCGGAGACAAGCAGGGCCGAGGCCGATGGACCTCGACGCCGACATGATACCGTCTTCCCCCTCCGCCGACTCCTCGCCGTCCTCCTCCGATCTCGACACCGAGGTTAGTCACCTGGCCACGGAAGTTCTTGGCATTTGTGCGACGGGTTCGTGTACAAATGAAGGTTTTTTCTTGGTTCTATGGTAGTCGACGGGGTCGTTCTTTCCGGACCGGAGCACGACGCTGGGGACGCTGATGGGCGTGTCGGCGTTCGGCGGCGGGCAGCGTCGGGCGGCGAGGACGCCGGCTGGGGCGGAGAGGG
>KE370775.1:113337-127310 GCA_000418225.1 Zizania latifolia
ATCCACCATTGACACTTAGACACTATAAGAGAACACTGTAAAGAACCCCCATCGGCAATTTTCATAGGTATTGCCTTAGCCAATTTTGTCACCCCTATCAATTTTCTTTCTGGATGATCATCAATAAAAGAGTGAGTGTTTCCTGAGTCCACTAACATGAGCAGTTATGTACCTTTATCACCCTCTGACCCGTGTAGTTTGTATTGACTCGGTTTCAACTAGTGCTTGCTGTGAAATGGCCATTAAGGTCTCCCAGTCAGAATTGGAATAAACATCAGTTTCTAGAGTGGTGTCCATATCTGACTGCAAGACGTTTAATCACTCTTCCACCACATGCAATTGAATGGAGGCAGCACACTTGTGCTCCCTACCCCATTGTTCTCCACACGTAAAACATAACCCTTCATTCTCCTGTATGTATTAAGTATAGCTAATTTATCCTCTCTTAGACTTAATCTCACTCCTTCGGTTCCTCTTTTGTCTTCTGACAAATTACTGCTAACCATCTTGTTTGGTAATGGTAGTGGCCGAGGTATGCCCTTCATGTGTGTCTTGATGAATCTGGCTTTGTTTTCCCTTGGCATGTCCCTTCTTTTATTGCCCTCTAAAGCTTCTTCTTGTAAAAATACCAGGGCACAAGCAGTATCCAAGTCCTTAGATCGCTGTATCATGACAACCGATTAAATTTCTTCTTTCAATCCTTCCACGAATCTTATGACAAAGTAAATGGGGCTAATAGAATTATCATAAGTCATTAGTTGGTGCATAACCATCAAATTTCTCCACATACTCAGCCATGTTACCTTCTTGTCTGACGTGAAACCATCACCAAATCAAATACTGATGTTTATCTTGGCTGAATCTGGTGCACACCTTCTCACACGATGCTTTCCAGGATACTCCAACTAGCTAAGACCTCACTGACTACAACCAAAAAGCAACATTACCTACAAAGCTTAAAGTGGCTAACCGAACCTAATTTTCCGGGTGAATGCCATATGTTTTAAAATAAGTTTCATAATTGTTTCTTCACATCTGTGGGCTATCTCTATCAAATTGCGGATAGTTCATAGCTGGTAAACTTCCTATTCTAATATATCCAACCCCAAAATATGATGCACATGCATTTCAGTTGCAAAACCCCCCAAAATAAAAATTCAGTCGATGGTGCATACCTCCTAGAGGAGTCGGTGCTAGGGTCGCATCTGATCAGTTCCCCTCTTTCTTGAACTTCTTCACTGCATCAGAACCCCCTCCAGATGCCATACTATGTTGTGGGTCCAGAGTGGGTACTCCTCTGTCTTCTTCTTGCTTCTTCACATCTTTCAGTTTCTCCACATTTACTTGTAATTTGCCGACCACCGATTATAGCACTTTAATCTTCATTTCAACCACCGGAATCTAGGCCTCCACAGCATATTTCAAGGATAGCAAATCCTCCCTGTCCCTTTGCTCAGATTCCAACCTCACGGCCTCCGATTTTTCCATCTGCTTGAGCAATAATTTCAATTTGCTCTTAGTTTCTAACATCTTGGCAGCCTGCTTGGTAGTATATCGTGGTTTCACTAGGATCACAGAATCCTTGTCGCTCCTCTCCGAATTCAGCCAACCAGTTTGAGGAATTGCTTATGGATTCTTACAGTCTCACGCAGGATCCCAACCTTGCTTTAGGTATTTTACAACCAAATCAAGAGGGAACAAAATAACAAGACTCTAATACCAATTTGTTAGTAGATCACTACAAGAACCCGACCTCAAGACTCTCATGTAGGAATAATAAACATAGCCGAGCCACCAATGTTTTCTTCCCATAAAGAAGTTCAGTTCATACAGATAGCACTTGTTTTGTTTATACCCCCCTATCCCCACTTGCCAGCATAAGATTTATATCACTTGGCCCATTCTAGCCCACTAACTCTCACATTAGCCTTCCTCATTCTAGGCGCTCTCGCTAGGGACGCAGCGATGGAAAACTGTAGCTCATCCGACAACCAATCCGAGTCCTTGACACTCTGCACTTGTTTATCATCGTGTGTGTGATCACTTTATTTGTGAACAAAAAAATAGAAACAATTTATGGCCGGTGGCCTGCTTTGACTCAAAAAATTTCTAAAACTCGGATAAACCTAATATGGCTAGTGAAGTAGAGCCGACGTTGCCAAACACCGGCCGTGGGGCGTGCCTACCCTCCTATACTGTTTGATGTATATTAGACTACATATATAGATCCTATCGGACATTTTTAATCCGTTCAGTATAGGCCCAAGTATAGATGCCAAAACGAGCATTGGCCCAAGCTCACCAAAGCATGGCCTGATTAGCTCATCAAATGAGATCTTATGACATCGATACCATCTTGACGTCGTGACTGACATGTGGACCCAACAATGTTGGGACCCGTATGGCCATATGCCAGTGACGATGTCATGGTAACGTCGATGTTAGAGGAACTACTATCTTAGCTCACCTGATCATGACATCCAGCTCATAGGCTTAGTAGTGCAGGCATGATATAGAGAGGGCTTAATCGTGTCAAGTCAGCCCGATAAACCCATCAGGCCCATACCAGTCTAGATACTATGCACATGTCATATCCATGATGATAGGCTCATGCTAGTTCATGACATACGGAGTAGTGGGCCTACGAAACTGTATAAATGGGTCGGTGTCTAAAGTGACACTATGGACTAATGTAGAAGCCAGGCACAACATGGAATACATGTCGTATTGTACTTAGACCAAATCAAAATCGAGGGCTTCAGACCAGCCCAATGAACTAGAAAAAAAATTGGATGTATACCGGATACACGAAACAAGCAATGTATATTTAACCTAGATACATGACATGTATCATTGTTTTGTATCTGACGACGCTCAAACATGGCTCCAGTTTCCATCTAATGCACGTGCTTTGGATGGAAACTAAAACCATGATTTGAGTACCGTTAGATACAAAACAACAACACATGTCATGCATCTAGACTAGTATGTATTGTTTATTTTATGCATCCAGTATGCACCTAATTTTTTTCCATAAACTAATGTCTTTCGGTCATCTATATGTTAATGCAAACTATTGTAACCACAATAATAATTTATAGATACATACCGAGCTCTCAATTCACACAAAGATCATATCAACCAAGCCACCCTATACAAAGTAGCATTAGACAGCCACTAATAATCCAATATATTTGTTAGGACCATTTTGATGATATCTCTGTCTAAAGAATTCTTGCATCAAGAGCACTAGAGACAAAATCTAATGTACACATAATTGATTTGATATCTTTATATTATATTATATTGTTTCACAAGTGATTTACGTGCACTTATATTCCAATTATATTTGTTCCATACTTGATATAAGCACGAGTATCATTTAAAAATAGCATTACAATGTATAAAGAGCCCGGCAAACAAGTCACATTCTTAAAAAAATGGTATAGATAATTACATTAAAGAATAGTACATTAGTACTAAAAATATAAATATTGTTTATGTATATTCATGTGTATGATTTGGTGCGATGTAGGAATTGTGAAAGAATGGAGTGAGGCCGGTCGAGTCGTGTGGAGGCCATGCGACGGTCTAGTGGACAGGGTGCAGGAAAGCCGAGAGCCGAGAGCAGGATTGACCAGAGGCAGAGGCCGGACGTGACGGATCGAGTGGGCGAGAGGGGGGGCCCGGCCGGCGCCGGCGAGGTCACGTGACGGGAGGCATCGTACTGCCACGCGATAAGGTACCCAGCAGGGCGTGGGCTCGGGCTCGCTTGCAGCCGCGCGCGTACACGAACACGACGAGCCGCACGCATGTATACGCACGTACTCGTGTTGCGCCACGGCGCGTAGGTGGCCGTGAGACGCGTACGGCCACCGGCCACCGGCGCTTGACTGCGTATCGCGCGGCAGTTGATAAGCCGATCAGCCGATTGCTGATCTCTCCCCGTCCGTCGTCACCGGCGGATCCACGGCTGATGCTCCTTGCTGAGTGTGCCATACAAGTAACTTTTAAGTTGGTGTAAAGATTAAGATGAGCATTTTTATATCAAAATGGTCGTAATAGTTAGAGAATATAGATGATGCATTTCATCCAGAGTTTCAGACATGCACCCATAGCTCGTCCCATACGGTCTTGAATCGATGAATTCTACGATGACGAGGGGACCCTGCAATAAGTTGCAGGCGGCACTTATGACTTACGTGCTTTTGTTGCATGGTGGTTCATGTTCATCAAGCAAGGTTTTGTCAGCAGCAGGCGGATGCAGCGTAGTATGTGTAGTACTGACATTACCCACATGGGTGCATGATGGTTGTAAGAGAGAATATCGGGAACACACACACACGAGACCTCTCTCCTTGATCGGCCAGTTATCCTCATCAGGCAATGAATGAATGAGGCGGTGTTTGCTTGCAGGTTTTTTTGTTCCGAGTTCCAAGCAAGCTTAGCCATGGCCCATGGATGGACCAATAGCAAGGCCAATCTATGCGGCGCAGTAAATGTACATGTCCGTTCTTGGTAGGGGAAGCGTAGGCCGGAGGTTAAGGACGGCGGCCGGACGGTTGGAAACGGTAGATGACGGCGAGAGGAAGGGAGGGAGGCATGCAGGCAGGCAGGCAGGCGTACTTGAAGACGTGAACAACCAAAAGTTGAAAATGTTGCCAAGATGCCGAAGCTTGCCCTCACCGGCGTAACTTTAACTGACCGGTGCATATAGAAGTATCGTCAAAATAATAAAGGTTTTAGGCTCTCTGGAATAGAGTATTTTTAAAGGATTTAGTATAATTCATGTAAAAATCCTCTAAAATTTCTGTGTTCTAACGAAGCCCTTAGCTTAGACCATAATTGAATTGAATTAAAGGTATCAAGTTGTATGCGACTAATGGAAAAAGTGGAATAGAAATGGGCTAATTGCGTGCCAGCTACAATTCGAACTCGAGACCTCTTACTCTGATACTATAAGTAATATACACTGATCAGTTCAATCTAAAAGTTTAATTGTCCATATTTCTCAATCAGCTTAAGATTTTGGGTTGAATTAATCGGTGAATACAACTTAATATTCCAATAGGAGGAATGTCAAATTACCGGTGAATCAGTTATTTCTCGGCTAAATTTGTTGATGCGTGTAATTTAAGGAGTATTTAGTGGAGTTCTAACAGGGAATACTAACTCAGTTCATATTCTTCCTTTAGAATGTACATCTCAGGAGCTATATAATTTAGAAATACAATCTCAATAGTAACAGAAATAGGGAAGAGGTTTCCCACATTGTCACTAGTTATCGTACAATCTTAGCTATCAGTATTTGGGCGGACGTGCTGGCCGTGGAGGTCGTCTAGCCTGTAAAGACCGGTGGATTTTAGCAGGCACCGTTGGAGAGCTTATGTTCCTCCCTTTTGAGGCTTTCCGCTTTCAAAGGGTGAAAAAAACATAAAGTCCCCCTCGTTCGTCCGGCCATGATTCTACTCGGGAAGGTCACCGCACGTCTCGCTGCTTTTCATAGCACGGAGCTGAGCAAACGGCGCGGTGAAAAGAGAGACAGCGGGTGAACTGGTCCGTCACTTGGCAACAACCAAAAGATTTTTGGTTTTTATCTGCTGCTCTTGGAGTATGTTCGCGTTGGAAATGAGAAACTGCTACTTGCTCCCTGGATTGGAATGATCACACATGTTCAGTTGTTGGGCATGGAATGGAGAGTTTGCTCATCTGTAGGAGACTAGGAGTATGTATCAACTCGTGGCATGTGGCAGTACTAATACAGTGTAAAACAAAGCCGCTTTATCCAACGACGATCCAGTAGAGACTCGAACGACCATAATTAGTTATGCCTTTTTTACCTTTGTGGGAAATGGAGTTCTTTCCTAGGGGAAAAGACGAGCTCAAATGTCCTCCCGAAAAGCTTCCCTCCGCTGAAAAGGATCCCAGAGCTAGCTATAGTTTGACCGGCGCTGTCAGAAAGAACACACGGTGACCGGAAAAGAGCTGTGCTCTATAGCCTTTTCAGTCACACAAGATCTTATCCGGTCTTTTATTTTATATATGAAGAGCTCCAACGGAAAGTGTGAGTTCATTTTAATTAATTGTTTATTCTCCAGTAACCACACTAATATACGGAGTAATAGATTGGCGAGAGAAATCGGATCAAAATAAATGTTAGACAAACGGAAGAATGGTGCCTACCTGCCTGCCTGCCTGCCTGGCTAAGACACGTGACAACAATACAAGATTCAAAGCTGCATTTGCGTATGGCAGCTGAGCATGTTCTGATGATATTGCTGCGGTGAATCCAAGAAAGGAGGAACAAACCAATGTTTGTGAACCACAAGTTCGAGCAGATCGGCTTTAAACTGGCAGGAAAGCACACACGTTGCCTCACATCTGCATCAGCTGAGCGCACATGCCTTGCGTCCCCACGCAGAATGCAAGATAATATGGTTTCAGAGAATATCTTGCAGCTTTGATAGACTAGAAATAAAACATAAAACACACCCCGAATGAGCGCCAAAACAAAGGGTGCAATAAGGTACTTCTCAATTCTGTTCAAGAAAACTAAATCCCCAAATATCTCACATTTCCTTTAGAAAATTAGGAAGGCTAACAAAACAGCCAAAATGTCCATCCACCACTGTAGTTGTGATTGTTTTTGAACAATATCAGGAACAAACCAGACATACTACTACTGCCTCCTGCCCCGACCTTTCTTTGATTGCTGCTGTTCTGCCTGTTCCTTCCCCGATACATCACTTATATCAGCTGCAAAACGGAAAGAGTAGGAATTTAAAATGGTGAAACAGTTTAGACCTTGATATGGAATGGTTGTAGCTTTAGAGAAAACAAGAATACCATCAGGTCCATGAGTCATGAGAGTAAAAAAGATGGTGTTCAGTTTTTCCATTTTCTTTGCATCCTGAGCTTGATCTGTCTTAAACTTCAAGCACTACAGACAATACATTTCAGTCAGCAAAGCAGTTCCTATTTCAATCATTGTTCATGCTATATGCAGCTGACACTACAATATTAGAACAATTAGCTATTAGCTTATTAATACAGGAGTGCACACAATATAACAAATTCGCTGCTACCAACATAATATTAGTATTCATTGCAGAATCCCAGCAGAACATCTGCAACCGTACAAACCATAAAAAATGGGATTTCAAGCAAGTAATAGTATCAAGTTACGCATTGAATTTTGTTCCAGAGTTTTATCTGTTAAGGTTCACAAATGCAAACTACAAAAAAGACAGGCAGTAAGAGCATATCTGTGTCTTTAGATAAATTGTGGGCTATCACAGCTCGAATTACCAAATATACAAACTGTAATCTCAAACAATTGCTATCCAAATAGTTGCGGAGGGTGTGTATCCACAAGGGTATCCCTTCAGTCCAGCCTTTGCCTTGTCCGGCTGTTGGCCTCTACTAGACTACTATACAGTGATTTTGGTTCTTGTGGAACTATTACAGTGACAACTTTCATAGTAGAACAGGAAAACAGAAACTAACAGCTAAGCATCATTTATACTTTTATTCTTGTCTTTTTGAACAGAATATATCACAGACAACAACAGCATAGAATGATTAACAAATGCAGTCAGGGGTGTCATAGAGGACAAGCATATAATGGTTAGAAAATCTGGACTACAATATGTAGAGAGACAGGTGTATAATTCACATGTTTGATATCCTATTTTACATTCACCAGTCAACTAAATCATATCTGAAGTATTACAATGAGACCAAACATATCTTTTGTTTCTCAAGTCAGATGCATCCATACAATAGGACTGAATAACACATTAACACATACTAAAGATATACATAAATGGACAAAGCAATTAATGCAATCCAAAAGAGGGAAAACAGACAACTGGAAACTAAAAACGGAAAGTTTGGTTAGGGATGCAAATGTGTTGGCCATGGGTACCCATTGGCCCATGCTATCCAACTAAAGTTTCCCCTTTTATAAATTGCTAGACGCTAGTTCAAATTAGGTACAAAATTGTAGACCAAATGAACTAGTGGAGGCTGCCAAATGAATTAGCATGGGCCAAACCCACTTTCATCCCCAAGTTTGGTCCAACAACAACAGCTTAACCATACAAGAATAAAAATTGACACTTGGTTAAACTTAACTACTAAAAATGAGCCTAAAGCCCTAGGCCCCAAAAAATAGATTACTTTTGAAGCTTCTGCAAGTGAAGTTCTTTCTAATTGTATCTACTGCTTACATATCTCAGCAGAGGACATTCTTCACTCAATTCCTTTAATTGTCACAGAAAAACTACATTTATAGGCTGACTAAGGTTTCTAACAGAATGCATTAAAATAATTCTTCCTTGAAAAACTATGAAAAATCAATAAAATGTTATAGATCTCATTGCAACATCCAAGAAGAAATTTGCAGTAGCACCTCTCAGGCAACATAATCCCTATCAATTCCTTGAATTGATGGGCACAGTCAGACGCCAAAACTATACTGTTAAATTTGATAGCGATGAAATATGCCTGAGGGACTCAGCTCTAGAATAGTGCAGCAACTAATATCACAATTGGGAAGCATGGCACAACATGCTTAGGACAAACTAGAGAGAAACAACCATTTAACATTGTCACTGAAGTTATTTATGAACAATTTATCAAATCGATTAGAAAATATACTACTGCTAACAATAACAGAATATCTGTAAGTACAGACAGACACTAATTCCACTAAGATATATATATATATATATATATATATATTATGATTTAGATATGTGTGTAAAAGCGCTGCAGTAGCATACAGGCTTATGTGAACCTGCCTCATCCAGGATTTCACAAATATAATACAAAACATCCAAGGTTCGGATTAACAAAACAGTACCTTTCAATAATGAACTAATCAAATAATCAAATAAAGTAGACCATACTTCATATGACAGTGTATGACAAAAATAACTAGTGGGCACAAGTGTACTTATTTCCTAAACGTCAATCATTTATCTTAAATAGAATGGAAAAGCAAGCATAGCCATGTTTAGGTAACTAGATTGGTATACATAAAATGCCTGCTAGCCTTTCACACTTTTTAACAAAAAAAACAAATGCCACTTAGATGAGCAGTGGCCATTCCAGTTTCATATGCAGCTAGTGCTTACTGTATATTCTCTGCTTTGTAACAAGTTTTCCGTGGAGTCAAACCTCGCATGATGGGCCTAAATTAAACATTTCCTCACAAGAGATGCTACCATTGCATTTTCAGGATGTGCATTGCAATTGGCTCATTGGCACTACTAAAGCAGCATTCTCACGGCGCCTGCTACTGTATATACTACATCCAGATAACCAGATCACACAAGTACACAACCAGTTAATTATCTCCAAAGACACAACGATATCCCTTCGCAGGAAGTCGCATCTACAGTGAACGAAATCGACCAGAAGTCCAGAACCCTCTATCGGATCAATTCTAGTAACTCGTAGCAAGTATTTCGTGGTGGAAACAGTGATCTACGTAAACTAAACAAATCCAGGCAAAAGTTCGAGCCGAGTACCTCAAAGTTGTCGGTGACCTTGAGCACGAGCTTCCCCTCGCAATGCCGGTACTTCACCACGTAGCGCGTCTGGATGCAACGCCGCAGCGGTGATTAGATCGAGATAGGAGTTAGGAGGAAGTGGGAGGGGGGATCGGACGAAGGGAGGGGAGGATCGGTCGCGGGCGTACGGTGTCGGGGTGGTTGCGGAAGAGCTCCACGGACTTGCTGACGAACTCGTCCCACGAATCGAAGTACACCATGGCTGCGGCGACGGAGGCGGTCAGATGCGGGGTCTCCGCGGCCGGTGGTGGCCGCCGCGGCTGCGAATAGGGTTTGCTGCCCTGCTCCGCCTCCGCTCGGGTTGTGGACTCGCGTGAGGTTCAGAAGGACGGAGTCGAGTCTCTCTTTTCACGACGGGTTGGAGACTCGGAGAGTCGGAGGAGACGAGCAGCAAAGACACGAGGATAATAGGCCATTGCACTGGATCATGGGCTTAGCCCCACACAAATGGGCCGTATTCTTGATCCCCATCTATGTGGGCTGTATATTTGGGGCCATTACTAGTCGCAAGTTGGCGAATTTCACGGATAAGGCCTTCGGACTTCGGTTGGGCAGGTGGGTCACGTGCATGGGGCAGTCCAATTCCTGATGTTTTATTCTTTTTATATTTAAATATTATTTATAGATATTATCTCTTTAAATGATCGTTTTTTTAAATAAATTTGTATGTAATTATCCATCTTCTTTATTTTCTCTTCCAATCATATTTTTTATTAAATAACGTGTAAATCTGATTTTTTTTATAAGACATTATTTCTTTCTCACTTCAATAAATTATTTGTCACATATTTTAGCTGACATATAGTTAATATTAAGAAATTATTTCAGTTGAGAGTTGATACTTGCCCTCATGCATCGAGCCCTGTTACAAAGTAGAAAATTCGCAAAATGTGAAGCGATTTGGTGGGACGCGCACCGCGCGCGGCTGCACCCAAATCCCATTTTGGCGCGAAGCCTAGAATCCCGTCCTTTCGCCCTGTTTTGCCGCGCTCCTGTTTCGACGATTCCACGTTCCGCTCGCTCTGCCGCCTCTCGCTTTCAGCCTGTTTCGCGGTAAAAGAAACAAAAAAATGCAGATCGTGCTGTGTCGTGTGTACATTGGCGACCAAAAAGCGTGCACGGCGATAACATAATAAACACCGTCACAATGTCATGTAGCTGGCCCTGGCCTGAAAGCTGAATGAAATCAGCGAGCCTGAAGCCCTGAACCTTTCGGGCGCATTGCTGCCATTCAAAAACATGATACCACTTTCGTGCCATGGTCACGCTAGAGTGGTGGTTCATTAATGTCACGCAAAACAGTGCATTACACATTACATTTTGTTGTAGCGTACACTGGGTATTAGAACAGCCATGACCAAGGACACTCTTCACGGTGTAGTGGATTGATACTGATTAACAAAAGATTGATGGACAGATAAGTAAAAAAACAAAGAGTCAATTTGATTCAAAAGATGAATAGAGCTAAGTTTATGAAAATTATTTATGGATACAAACGAATTAACTAAATACTAAAGTTAATAAATAATTTTACAATTATTTTATACAATTTTTATAAAGAATTTGTTTCAAAAATTTATTTGTTTGAAAGACTATATGGCACGTTCTAATCATTTATTATCATAAAAAATTATTTATAACAATTTTATTACTTAACTAATCCTGTAAATTGGTGGGCCAGGAGCACAGGCCGGCAAATCTGGCTCGCCGAAAAACGCCGGCCGGAGATGGTCCTGCGTTCCTAAAACCCTCGTCCCAACTCCCAACCCCCTTGAGGCATTTCACCGAACGCCTTGGGCCTTGGCTGCGCTCGCAGACTGGCACGGGTTCGTGTAGGCATTACGTCGAACACCGGTTGCGCGCGCACACTGCCTTTTGCATCAAAACCATTTCATCGAAAACCATGCGTGCGACCATGGCAAGCTGATTTTTCATTTTGCGAGATAATCAACTGGATTCATCGCATTACATCACGAACACAAGCTAGTAACACGCCAACGAGAGCATTAGGGATTAGGGAATAACAAGCACATGTATAGTAACATAGAGCAAGCGAAGGCGAATGAAGATGTACAAAAGGAGAGATTAGCATATTAGAAGTCCTCGTCGATGCTGAAGACGTGGTTACCGGAGGCGCCGCCGTTGAGGTTGGACATGACTGAGGCCTTCTGGTAGTCGCCGACGCGCTTCTCGAAGAAGTTGGTCTTTCCCTGCAGGGAGATGAGCTCCATCCAGTCGAAGGGATTGGCGACGTTGTACATCTTCTTGCAGCCGAGCGCCATGAGCAGGCGGTCGGCGACGAACTCGATATACTGGCTCATCAGGACTCCGTTCATGCCGACGAGAGCGACGGGGAGCGCGTCGCAGACGAACTCCCTTTCGATGTCGACGGCGTCAACGACGATCTCGCGGACGCGGGTCTCATCGAGCTTGCCGCGGAGGAGGTCGTAGAGGAGGCATGCGAAGTCGCAGTGCAGGCCCTCGTCGCGGGAGATGAGCTCGTTGGAGAAGGTAAGACCCGGCATGAGGCCGCGCTTCTTAAGCCAAAAGATGGCGCAGAAGGAGCCCGAGAAGAAGATGCCCTCGACGCAGGCGAAAGCAACGAGGCGCTCGGCGAAGCGCTCGCCGCCGTCGATCCAGCGCATGGCCCACTCGGCCTTGCGGCGCACAGCAGGGACGGTGTCGATGGCGCGGAAGAGACGGTCCTTCTCGACGTCGTCGCGGATGTACGTCTCGAGCAGCAGCGAGTACATCTCCGAGTGGATATTCTCGATGGCGATCTGGAACCCGTAGAAGGCGCGCGCCTCGGCGACCTGCACGTCGGACATGAACCTGGACGCGAGGTTCTCGAGCACGATGCCATCAGAGGCGGCGAAGAAGGCGAGCACGTGGGAGATGAAGTGCCGCTCGTCGGGGGACAGCACGGTGTCCCAGTGGCGCGCGTCGGAGGAGAGGTCCACCTCCTCCGCCGTCCAGAACGACGCCACCGACTTCTTGTAGAACTCCCAGATCTGCGGGTACCGGATGGGGAACATGGAGAAGCGGTCCGACGACTCCGCCAGCAGAGGCTCCTCCAGGTCGCAGGCGGGCACCAGCGTCGGCGCGGCCGGCATCTTCGTCACAGACACGGATCGGGGTGGTTCCGGTGGGCTGGGGATTAGGGGATTAGGGGACTCGGTAGGCTCGGCGTGGGGAACGGTGGCGAGGGGGAGGGGAGGCATTTATAGGGAGAAATTGGGGGGAATTTTTGAATTGGAATCGATTTGGCGGTAGCTTGCGAGGGAAGAAGGAGCGGGATAAGGGAGGGAACGCGCGCGCGCGCCCCGCCGTGCGGAGGAAGATTGGGGAAAATTTTTCGTTTTTGCCGGGTGCTTTGAAACTGGGGCAAGAAGAAAAGGCATGTAGTTTATATAACAAATTGGTGTGGGCTGGGCCAGGCTTGGGCCTGAAAGCCTGAATGGCGTTTCAGGCCTATTTTACAGTATTTTCTTTTTAAAATGCAGTAATCTTATTTTTGTTTTAGTTTAAACCTGTCTTAATTTATCACATTTGCACTCACTAATAATGATCCAATGGGCCCATTGAACAACGACATCAAGCAATAAAGATCACTTTTCCGTTCTTCGTACACAGGATTCTCACAATGAGGTCAGATCAAATTTTCTTTTCCTGTGAAATCACGGTGAATAAATAGTATTCCTCTGAAATTGAAATTCAATGCAACAAATTCTGTAAATCCAAAGACATATGCAGTAGGCATTTCTAAGGAATATTACAAAGATTGATGGAGGTGAGATGGTTAGTGCAGTCAAGTCCGATGAGTTGGATAGAAAGAGGCCAAAAGATTGGAAGTTTCAAAAACAAAAAACAGTATTACAAATTTTGGTTCATTATTTCATGCACTTTGCAGTTTAAATTTGACATATTTCAATATAAATCCTAGAAACACACTTAATAAATTATAAATAGTAAACTGATCCAGAAAAATACCAAATTTTTATATGAGATAAGCTATGTTGCATTTTGATCGTAGAAAAATGTCGACGGATGGTCGGACAATCCTCCTCGGGGGTGGTCCGAGGGGGTGATTTGTGATGGCAGGGAAGCGCTGCACTCAAGACCCGATGGTTGCACAGCTCGTATGAATAGAACTGGCCGGAGGTGACTCGAGGTTTTTAGAGTGGTTCAGCCCCCTGATAGGGTAATAGGCCTACGTCCACTAGGTTTTGATTGGGTGTTTACTAGTCGGGAATAGAGTTTACAGTGTCGGATTACACGAGCTAGGGCTCAGAGAGTAGTGAAGCGTGTGTTACAACTTGAAGAAGCCGTCCTTACTTGAAGGAGCCTCCTTTCTTCTAAGAGTCATCGTAAAAGCGTCTCAAGATGTCTCTAGGC
>KE370775.1:148753-160763 GCA_000418225.1 Zizania latifolia
CGCCGCTCGCCCTCGTCGCCGGCAGCCGCATCCGTCCTCTCCGTCGACTCCGTCAGGTCCGCCGTCCCCTCCCCGTCCGTGGCCGCCGCTCCGATCGGATCCCCGACCACCGGATTGCCATCGCCGCCTTCATCCCGAACCATCCTCGGAGCTTCATTTATGAAAAAAGGGACTAATGCCAGAAAATTTGGCTGCTGGTTGCTTCTATTCCATGACATGTTTTTCAATAGAAATTTTCATTTAAGTTACCCAAATTGGAATGATGGCATAGCTTTACTGATTAATTCTTCCCTTTTTGGTTATCAATAATTATTTCAGTGTGTTGCATGTCACACTGAGACCAGGATTCTTTTCTTAAATGGTAACTAGCGTGGCCTTTTGCACTTCCCTCCCTCTCTCATGTGTGCACACACTGGTGCATTTATAGGTTGTATTTGGCACATCTTAATTCCTAAATGTGTAGTAGACTAATAGCATTGAAGAACCTATTAGCTTGTGTATTTGTTGCTGTTAAACGTTAACTTTCCCTCTCTCATTTTCTTTTGTTCTTTTCAGTTCACATTCCACCGTATCTGTACCCGTTCTTGAATACTACCAGCAAGACAAGACCTTTTGAGTACTTAAGACTTACCAGCTTAGGTGTCATCGGTGCTCTTGTTAAGGTATTCATCAATGAAGTTACAAGCATTAGAACATTATAATCCTCTCAACACTGATCGGAGCTTGCTATGTATTACACATGACACATTTCAGCAATTCAATATGGCCATCTCGGTGAAGAAATTTGAATCCAGTTTATATGCAAACATATTTTAAATACAAAGAGCTATAGAGCTAGGTTATTGAAAACCAGTGAGGTTCTGGGTAAGAAACACAAAACAGTTTTTTTAACCCTATAACCAATCATATTACATCGCGACAAACAAATACACTCTCCAATGATTTCTACCTTCTTATTTTTTTTGTTGAATTGGTTATTTTACAAATATATTTTTATTTAAATGAAAATAAAGTTGCTTTGCCTTGTGATACACGCAGGGTGATGATACTGAAGTCATGAGTTTTCTGCTGCAAACTGAAATAATTCCTCTGTGCTTGCGTAACATGGAGATGGGAAGTGAGCTGTCAAATACCGTATGTTGCTAGCCATCTCATGTTAGGGATAATATAATTTATGTTAGGTGCTTTGCCAGGACAAGTAAATACTACTTGCAAACCTTATCATTTCTTTTGTCTTCTCTTGTCTTGAAATTGATATACGATTCTAACTATGCTAATTAATTTCTACTAAAGCATTAAGTCTTCTGTTTTTATTGGCTTTAAGTTCAAAATATTTATTATTTTTTGATTTTTATCGTAGCGTTAGCATGGGTACACCACTAGTAAGACTAAAATATAAGAATAATAACTAATTTTTTAGATGTATTTGCACACATATCTAATAATAGTGCTTCGCCCCTGAGTACAGTGAGATTCTTCTGAGGCTTCTATAACATTCTCCTGTACTTTTAGTTGCGCCATCCAGTGTGTGCAAAATATAGCGAGCTACCTAGCTTAGTCGAACCATGCTCACACGGACACACGGACACACAAAACAGGGACACCACAGAGGCTTTTGTGCAACTCAAGCAAATATAGAAATGACTAATGAGGAAGAATTTCCTTGGATGCATAATGTTCCATGTGATGCCACTGTCATGAGCTTGACCTGTGTTAGCTTGGTTCAGGTCAGAATATTCTTGGCAGGGATTGACAAGTGTTGTGGTCGATTGCAAGAGGAGGAGATTTGGTGGGGTCAATGTGTACTAACTAGCTGTTTCTTGCTAATGGCAAGAGAGCACACAACAATTTTTTATATACAATTCAGTACAATATATATACAAACGGTATGATCATATATAATCAATGAGTATCACATACTTATAACTCTTTAAGTCTCTTAAAATATTGTTATGTCTTATACGTCTAAAACTTAAATAGACAAGTAAAATCACCAACATACGACACCTTATATGATAAGCCGAGTAAACCATAACATATATATATATGATAGAGGCGTGAGATTGTGAGGAGATAATGCTAATGAACAGTCATGTTTCGCAGGCGTTGGTTGGCTATTGACTTAATCTGGCTTTTTAACCTGTGAAAATGAATTGACTATTTTTTCCCCAAATGTATTTTGCCGTAAAGAACGTGTCACTGCACAACGACACAGCAAATTTTTTTGTTTGCCTTTGTCCCTCGTACGTCGATTTTTGTCAGGCATATCACCACAAAATGCATGCGAACAAACAGTGCACATATATAGCTAGAGGTTGACACAGCCAAATATTTTTCAGAGCATGGACGAAACACACATTACAGCTAGCCACCGTCGACGGTGTGGCATGCCTGCTGCCCTGTTGCACGCGGACGAGCTCCGACAGCTGCATGCCTAACACTGTCGATGCCATGTATCTAACTGTGGCTCATGAGGAATTAGTAGTAGAAGTACTCCCCCTATTGCATATTGTTCGTTTGCTTTTTTATTAGTAAATTTTCTTTAATTTAAACTAAGTTTTTTTAAAAAACAATTATAATCTTAAATTAGTTTTATTAAATATACTATAAATATATTTTAATAGGGTATTAATTAGATAATATAGATGTTGATATTTTTTAAAACTTAACTTAAAAAATCGAACGACACCAACGTAATATGTGTAAACTGGTTAAGCTATCATTGATTTACGGCTTTGGTGGGTTTAGTTAACTAGTACTACATCCGTTTTAAAATATAACATATTTTAGAGTTACAAATTATATAGACCTACTACTTATTACTCTGTCCAACTACTTCTATGCCTATAATCATTCACTTCGAGAGAATATTATGATCTTTTTACGTATCTTCTTAATACATATATTTAAATATAAAAGTTGCAATATTTTATAACACGGCATAAAATACTAACTAAATTTAGTAATATTTTGAAATGCCACCACAATGCCAAACCCGTAACAGCAGTGGGTTCAGCTCGGTTGTACGACGAGCCTAAATTTGCCTAAGCACAGAACATGCAGAGATGATACGCTACGACGTCTCTTCAGCTGCTGCTTATTTCTTCTCATCTTCTACCATCCATGGCTATGGTGATACACATGACACACTCCTCATAAACATCGGCGATGGAGCCAATAATTTTATAGAACCCGAAAAAAATTGACAATTGCGAGTATCTTAGTATAATAATAATGTTCTCAATACATGTAACAACACAAATATTAATTCTGTCATGACTCGCTGAGATGAGTCTGGGCGGTGGATATTTTCACAGTTTCACTACACCGACTAAGAAGAGGAAGAGAAGACACTTATGGTTTCAAGTTCTTTCGGTCAGTACACATTTATTTCGAAAAGAAATTAGGTGATTATGTGATAGGCTATGACTTGGAAATATTAGATCATTAGCTAGATCTAAGGGTATCTCTAGCAAACAATCTAAATTTCACCCTCCATATCTTCACATGGATAGCCATTTATAAAGATTCTCTCTCTATATTTTTTCACTCTAACAGATTATCCATATATCACTCTCCATATTCCACTCTTCTATATTTTAATAATTTCCTATAACAACATTAAAAACAATAAGTTTTGCTCTCTGCCTACTACTTGCTCAAAATAGAACAGATTGACCGCACTTATAATTGTACTCATCAAGCATGTTTAGTTTGCTAGAAACATGAAGTGACTACCATGGCATGCTGAATTCTACAAATCTATCATAGTAGAAATAATTTGTCATTGCTAATGTGGAGTCTAGAATCACAAACAAATAAGAAACTTCTTATGTAATATATCTGAAATGGATGAATCTTCAGAAACTGCAGAGCACTGAGGAATCAGTATTCACGTACAAGACATAGCTCACATTCCCTCACAAGCATATATTATCTGTATCACTTTGGCCTATACTCTATCATACAAAAAACTCATTGTTTCTCCATACCCACCGGTCCAAATACCCTGCATTTGGTCAAAAAAAATACCACTAGATTCCCCAGCTCTCTCTTACCAACACCCCTCTCTTACTCGCACCAACATCCCTTTCTTCTTGAATCCTACTGCATCGGTGCTGCAAGTGTAGCCGCGTGGAGGAGATCTCCTAGCTCTCCACTCCCACAAGCATCGGTGCTGCATCGCGTGTTTCCTACAGCCACGTGAGGAGATCCAAGCCGCCATGTAGAAAGCCATCCGGCAGCCTCCGATCCCCACCCTCTTTCTGTCGCCGCCAGACATGGCTGGTCCATTCCTCTCCCCGTCTTCTCATTCCTCCTCCCAAACCAACAAATGCCTAAACTCAACCAAGCGTACAGAGCAGTATCCACCTCGCCGGAGCGGATGCTCACCAGAGTGGACACACGAGGACTTCCAGGCCATGGCAGGAACGAGTGGATGGACAATCTATTGAAGATGGAGATCCACAGTGCAGCCGCTACATATGGCGTACGTGAGTTGCAAGATGGCGGCTGCATCTTTTTTGTGTATGTGATGCCATTTTTACTAGAGTGCTTTTTTTACTGTATCAAACGCTAAATTGAGATGGAGGTTGTGTTACCGAGCTTGCTGGAGATGCTGTAACATGACCTCTCGTTTGGCAAAAATCCATATCCTAGCCTATCCTCAAAGACAAATCGAGAACTTAGTTCAATTTCCCAGCCCAACTCTTGGATGGGCTGATATTTTGGCCTTGCTAAACGAGGCTCAAGGCATTGTTCTAGAAGTGTGTGTGTATATATAACGATAATACTGCATCTCAGAACTCAGAGCATGATGGGTAGCATTTAAAAAAATAGTTGGATATCCCCAAGATATTTTTTTAGACTTTCCTAAGTGATACAAGGAGCTCTCGTACTCATGTTTGGTGAGAAAATCTCTTCATGCTTTCACTTCATCCCTTACATGTTCCTAAGTTGTTCTCAATACCTTTTGTATGTCCTGTATGCCCGTTCTGTCGGTCAACTACCACCATTTTATGTCCTTGAAAATAACCATTTTACCATTGATGACAATGGAATGGCCATTAATTGATACGAGTAAATTGTCATCTGAATAAGAGCATAATATTTCACACTATAATATTCATGCAATTATAAAAGTTTCATGTCATATGTTTTATATGCTACAGCATATTCAAACTATTGGATAATGGGCCGGCCTAGCCTTCCTTGCTACTTTGCTCATCAGGTTCAGGCACAACCAACCACAGCCACGAATCAATCCAAAAACTAAACAATCCAAGCAGGACTTCGGAAGTGAATCGAACTCAGAGTCCTTGAGATAATCTGACGATAATCTGAAATAACCGGAAAAAAAAACTCCGAATCGGAGCAGGAGTGCAGCTCAGTCACCATAAATAGCAAACTGCAAACGTACGGTGCATCCTAGGCTCACTTCATTAATCAATCGAGTCATCGACACGATCAACGTCTCACGCACGCAGACGCGCGCCATGGAGCCTGCCCGCCTCGCCGCCGCTGATGATCAAGTTCAACAGGCTGCCTCCGCCGTCGCACCTTCGACGCCGCCTTGCGAGACGAAGCTCGTCCTCCGCCTCAGGCTTCCGCCGGCGTGGACTTCCGAGGAAGACGCGATGCTGGAGCACCTCGCCAAGCAGAACGGATCCCGCCACTGGCGCCGCGTGGCAATGCAAATGCCGCGCCGACGCACCCCAGGGGAGTGCCGCTACAGGTGGAGGGACCACCTCGCCCGCGACATCTACCACCGTCCCTTCACCGCCGCTGACGACGCCGAGCTCGCCTGCCTCTACCTACGCCACGACGTCGGTGGTGACAGCCGCTGGAAGGACATCAGCAGGGCAGTGGACGGCCGCAGTTCCCGCGCTGTGAAGCGCCGGTGGAGGGAGCTCCGCAAGAGCAACGAGTTCCTCAGGAAGCTGTGGCGTCCCATCTCGCCGATGCTAACTTCGGCCGGTCAGTACGCCGACCAGCCCTCGCCGTCGTCGGGTGCCGTCCTTGTCTCCACCGACGTCGACGTCGTCGCCTCATGCACGTCCCAAGAGTTCACCTTCGCCGTTTGATCGTTGATACACAATTCCAAGATTTTTCCTTAGTTCATTATGCATTAGTGCTGGTAATTGCTAATGTCTCTTTTTTGTAATTGATGGATTTGGCCATTCGATGTAAGAAACTGATCAATGTGTATATGTTACCCATTATTGTACAATCTTTTTCAAGACGAGATGTGAGCAATTAAATCCATAATCTTAACTCATAAATATAAACAAATAGAAAAAATAAGATTCGATGTAAGAAAATAACTGAAACAAATCTATCATAAGATACTTTATCTGTACTTATATTTTTAATACTCCGTAGAAAAATAGTAATCAGACATGGGTAGTCAAGAGTTTCTGATTTTTTAAGAAAAACGTAGAGATTACTATACGATGCTGACTAGAAAACCTCAGTCCACGTCCTCGTATAGTCATATAAATTCACTGTATGTAGCTCTATCCGCACCGTCCCTTCTTGATCCAACGTCTGTAGAAGATTAGCAACTTCCCGTACAAAACAACTCTGCCCGTGGTATTACGATCCGGGACGTTGAATAGGAAATAAACGGCTCTGATTTTACAAACTGCCGGAACTCCAGGAGAGCCACGCCGCAGAGGATCAGAGAGAGGTGGGGTATCTTCTCTCCTGACCGCCACGTCAGCTTCCGCTTATCCCGCTAGGTCGCTTGCTGTCAAAGTACGCACCAATTGCTGTCGTGGCAGTGACTGACAAGTGGGCCCGAAGAATCGGTCCCGCAGGGCCAGTGACACGAAGCGGTTGCGTACAAGTCCAACACAGTGGCATCCCCCCGGTCCTCCGCTTCGCCTGCTTCCGCACGCACTGCTCCCCGCTTCGCCTGCTTCTGCTGATCTGCTCTGCTCCGCCTCAGCTTCGGGTCGTCGCCACCACCGCCGCCGGCGAGCTCGGGAAACGGCACTGGCGCGATGTCGCCGGCAAAAGCAGTGGCTTTCATCGGTGCTGACGAGCTGGGCGTCTCCCTCGCTGCCTCCTTCCTCCGGTCCGGGGCCCTCGTCCGCTGCTTCGTCGGCCCCGAGGTCGCCTCGGCAGCTCTGCCCGATTTCCCTTCCGCGCTTCGCTGTCGGAAGTTTCCGTGAGACGGCGTCCTGACGGATCGTGTGTTCGCGTGTGCAGGCGGACGGTTCCGCGGCTGCGCTGGCTGAGCTTGGTGGCGTCCCGTGCGCCAGCCCCGCAGAAGCCGCGCGAGGTGAGCCTCTCGATTCGAGCTCCTGTACTTCCCCGATCCAACTCGATCGGGATATGGCCTCCTCATGATGCGTACGAATTGTTTGCGTGCGAGTTGGAGATCGTCGTGCTTGCTGTTATGCGTCGTGCACTCGTGCTTGTTGTTATGCGTCGTGCTTGCTCGCGAGGCGTTTGTTGGAATGCCGTGGAGCACCATTGTGCAGCCGCTATCTGATCGATTGCAATGAATTGATGTCTGCAGATGCCGAGCTAGTCATTGTGCTGAGTGACGTGGATGGGGTTGATAAGTTGTTCTTCGGAGCTGTGGGGATAGTGAAAGGTATGCACGTAGTCTGTGTCATGCTGCTGCGTGGAAAACCCTCGCACGCTTGCTTGTGTACAAATTACAATGGATTCTTCATACGTTGTCTTACTGAGTTTTGTGCATTGTTCAGGATTGTGCCCGGGAGCTGTGGTATTGCTTCGATCCACACTGCTGCCAAGTTATCTGGAGAAGTTGGAGCAGAAGCTTGCAGGTAGGCCAAGATACATATTTTATTGCTGGTTCCAGGATAAATTAATAGAAGAGTTCTCTTTGAAAAAGATTGTGTGCTGCCTACTGGGTTCCGGTTACTTTAATTCCATTCCAGCAAAGAGAGAGTACTGATCTTTGTGATGAACGATTATGACTTTTCTAGTTAATCTAACATAGCTTATCCTGCAGAGGAGAAGAAGCATGTCCTCCTTCTCGATGGATACATTTTTAGTGGTTTATCTGATGAATTAAAGCAAAAGATTATTGTAAGTGATGTGACAAAACGAGAATCTGAATTGTGCGTCCTTGTGTCCCTTATTCTGTTGTCACTATTTACCTTTTAAATATCAGGTTGTTGCATCTGGGAGACAGGATGTAACAGAAAGAACCGGACAATTCTTCTCTGGTAATTCCAAATACATGTACCCATTTAGCCAATATTTTCTACTTAGCCTATGTCTTTTGATACTGTGATGATGTAATGATGCTGATTCTAAGCTACATGGTGACATTTTTAGGTCTTGATAGAGCATTTTACTTTGTCGAAGGTGAATTTGGCAGTAGCAGGTTGCTCTCTTTTTCTCAGAGTGGCAAATGTCTGATATTATAGAATATACTCACTGAGCATTGTTCTCCATTCCAGTCCATATACCATACTCATTAATTGAACTATTACTCATCACGATTTTAACTGCAAACCACCTATTTTTACAGCAAAATTAAGCTGGTTAATGATTTGTTGGAGAGCATTCATTTAATTGCATCTATTGAAGCAATGTTTCTTGGTGTTCGAGCTGGGATTCATCCATCAATTATATATGACATAATATCGAATGCTGCTGGAAGCTCAAGGTTATAAGAGTATTTGAATGCTTTTTTTTGTTCCATCTAAATTATCCATGCTTTTATGTATTTATTTCAAGCAATATCTAACTTTATTATGCTATAGAATGTTTGTGGAGATTGTTCCAAAACTTTTGAGAGATGATCCTTTGCTTATGGATTCACTAAAGTTATCCAAGACAAATGCAGTAAGTTCGTTTACCTAAGTAAGGAATACTTGCATCATCATATAATATAGTATCATTCACCCCATAAATACTCATAGTGCAACATTTCTCATGTCAGAACAAATTCATTTTGCTAAAAGATTTTTCATTCAACAGCACATTCCATTCTTTTCAAAAGTTCAGCAGAACACTTCTTTATTTTCTATAACCAATAAGAGGTATTGGAAAGATATTAGATATATGATGTGGTGGCAGGGGCAAATATATCAAAGTGATAAAGAACAGGGGAGGGGGTCCAAGAGATGAGTTACATCTAACTGGTCCTTACATAAATAAGCAAGTAGCATACTTTAAAAAGTAGAATAATTTGCTTGAGATGCTCTAAAAATCTAATTATAATTGTTTCCGTTCCCATGGTAAACAATTTTCTCTAGTTTGTATGTTTTATTTTAGATATTTCAATTTTTACATGTTGTCAGGCTCTTAAATGTTCTAAATTAACCTCCTTTTTAGAGATGATTAATTACTTAGATGTTGTGAACTGTAAAAAGGACTATTTCTACTGCATGGCTGAATGCTTCTGCTTCTGAATTATTAATTCTTTTTTCACTCTTAAACATTATAGAGCTATGTGATGGATATGGCTAAAGCCGTAACATTCCCTTTGCCACTTCTAGCTGTTGCCTATCAACAATTAATACACGGTATGCTTTTAAAACTCCTTTGCATTAACCCAAAATGCTAGTTCAAAGTCATTTATGTTTTCTAATACATTCTTTGCTTATGCTTTTAATCATTTACACTTCTCTGTTCTTTAATTTCAGGTTGTTCACCAGTAATCGGAGATGCATCAGTCTCACCATTGAAGGTGTGAACTGTCAGCTTTCTCATGCTGCTTATAGCTGTCCAGGTTCTCAAGTCTATCATAAAATCTATTTGCAGATTTGGGAACAGTCATTTGGAGTAAACATCATAGATGCTGCAAATCAACAAATCTATGATGCAAGCAAATTAGCTGGCCAGCTTGTTATGGCATCTAAAACAGCAAAAATGATCGGCTTTATTGGTCTTGGAGCTATGGGCTTTGGAATGGCATCTCATTTGCTAAAATCAGGTTTCTCCGTTATTGCTTATGATGTAAGAATTCTTCCTAGTTGCATAATTGCTCATTCAAGTTTCTGCAAATTGCAGTACATAAAATCTTTCCCAACAGCCTCATCCTTGTAATGGAATTTTATTTCCATAATTCCAAAGCAATTACTCGAACCTATATAAGGTAAAGAACTAAAGATAAGCCTCCAAGTGCTGTTTCTCTTGTGCCACACTAACACAGAACTGTTCACTTGCATGAACAATTCACACGCATGGTGCACATGAACTAACACAGAATCACATGCAGACAGTTTGTGAACTTCTATTTTCTTTCTATAGTCCATTGATGGTACTATGCCTGTATCTGTATTCCTTGAAATGAGAAAATATATCAGCCTAGTTGCCCTTTTCATTATTTTGTACTTTTTATTTGGTAACAGATGCTACAATATTACAAGCTTTATTATAAAAGCTGCTCTTTCTTTGGTTTTCCATACATGAATATTTCCTTTTCACATTTAGGTCTACAAGCCAACATTGGCCAGGTTTACTGATTTAGGTGGATTGACTAAAGATTCTCCTGAGGAAGTGTCGAAAGGTACCTTGCAATCTTCTACCACATAGTAAAGTTCTCATGACTGTCAGATAACATATGATCAATTATAGTGAACTAAAAATTTTTCGTTCAATAATTGAAATCCAGTTGGAAATTAAATTGTATTTGATGTACAACTTCTAATTTTATTTATAGAAATGTAATTGTACTTCTATATAGTTTTAACGGTCAATCAACACTGTTATAATATGTGCCCATCATGATCAATGGTGTATATCTCTCTTTTTCACTGATTAATGTAGTAATTTCTAGTCCTTGAGAGTGAACACAGTGGCTTCTTTTGGCCATGTTTTAATAATATACTCCTTCCGTCTCAGAATGTGATAAGTTTTAGAGTTCAAAATTTATCTTAAATGTAGCAACCTAGTACTTATAGAATGTAATTTTTACCTCCAAAATACCCATACTATCCTCAGAATTAATTACTCATTACTCCACCTAATCACTACTTAATACATATGTCCAAGCCTAAAACTTGCTATATTTTGGGACGGAGGGAGTAATAGATATGATTTTCTCACCGCACAAAGTTAGCTTAGACATTTAATTTTCGTGGAGAACTGTTTTTTAATATTTTACAAATGTTGTGTTTCTAATTAGTTATTACTTAATAGTGATACCATGTACAAAGTATTGAGTTAACTAGCTATTACTTAATACTTGATAGTGATATACCATGTACAGAGTGTCAAAGTAACTAGTTATTACTTAATAGCTAAACCATACAGAAAGTATTGAAAGAGATACCATGCCTGAAATATTAACCACAAGGTGATTTCAGATGTGGAAATACTTGTCATCATGGTTGCAAATGAAGTTCAAGCTGAAAGTGTTCTATATGGAAATGCTGGTGCTGTATCAGGTAATCCCTATAAAATTAGCCCCTGTTCTGCTTTTATAAAGGTGTGCGTCTCTTAGTTAGGTTTACTGTTTGGTGAGCTTCAGTTATATGTTTGTGAACATCTTTGTTTTTCAGTAATGGCAGCTGGAACATCCATCATTCTATCTTCTACAGTTTCTCCTGGATTTGTGATTAGCCTCAAGGAAAGATTGGAAGGTAGGGACTTATTAAGTTCAATTTTACCTACAAGTTTGATTTTTTCTACCTTTTATGATATATTTGAATGATAAATTTAGTAATGATGGCTATATTGCTATAAATACATAATTGGTTTCTTGTTCGAATGAAAGTTGGTTCCCGTTGCTATCCAAATTTTAACACCTACTCATGTAAATCTACAGCCCATTCTGATTTTGGATGACAGCTGATTCACCTTTAGTTTTACAAGTAAATATTTATGTATAAAAGGAACAAAATTTTCTTATAACCTTTTAAAGCATAAGTTGCAGTGACTATCTATCTGGTGGCATCATCTATTTAGTGTTCATGTCCATTGCTATAGAGCTGAAGTTAACATTCATATATGCGTGCAATGTTGCGTACTGCTTTATGAGATTAAAAAGTTTGGCATCATTAACTACTTTGGTGCAGCT
>KE370775.1:170237-194357 GCA_000418225.1 Zizania latifolia
GTATAGCTTTGGGGGTGAGGAAATTCAACGTGAACACGGAGGTCCGAAACAGCTACCTGGAATCCCTTAAGAGGCCAGAAAAAGACCTGATTCATGTCATGGCATCTGCTAAAGAAGCAATGAAAGCTGTTGTGTCTGAGAAAATGCGCCTCTTCGGATCTTCCGGGAAAGCTTGAGTGCAGCTTGCACCGCGCCACTTAAGAACCTGACCGTCAACAATCAACTCTAGTAGCATGATTGTTCCTTGGGATCACGAAGATCTTGATATAGAATATCAAGTGACTTCCAGCTCATTGAAGTGGAGCCCTGCCCATAATCTGATGAATTCATTACGACTTTTAGCTGAACTGCTTCAGAGTGAATAACGCCTCTATGATGTGATCATGTCCATAACGCACCTTTATTGCGACATGATGTCAGTAAATGCTACCAACGGCTATTTATAATAAAGTTCGTCGACGAACCGTTACAAATGATTCTGTTGCTGCGAGCTTACTGTTATAAACTAACAGTAATTGTCATCTTGATTCTACAAACCAAAACTCTGTATTTCAAAGCTGAAAACTATTCAAGAAAATGAAGCCGATATTTATATCCTAATACCAGGACGGTTTGGCTGACATGGTAGTGGAAGTTGGCATTCTTCTCCTACCCCTCCCCACCAGAACAGGGAACATGACTGTAATTCAGAGCAACAGAAGATAAAACTACCATGTCTTATGTGGGCATGTTTTCCAAACCTCTTAACGGTGTAATTAAAAAAATCTATATAAAAATTATTTTAAAGCACCTTAACGAAATTTGAACTCAGCTTCATCCATCATGTATTTTGCACGGGTCCAAGTCAGCCACCAAACCTCACATCGTAACCTTTTCAAAGAACTCACGTAATCCCCATTCTTTATACATTTCATGTAATAATGTAGTGCAATTTACACGTATTGATCTCTAGACTACCTGGATGGATAACCGTGGATGTCAGCCTTCTCCAGGAAGCTCGATCCTGCCCATCGTGATAAAAATAACATACACGAGGCACAAAAGGATCACCTATTCTAACAAAAACAAAAAAACGGGGGGAACATGTTCTCCCATAATTCCATTTAGCACTTGAACCGTCTGGATTCATCTGAATCTGATGCTTGAATATCAGTAATGGCATCAAGAGATCAAGACGACCATTGGTCAGGGACAGTTAAGAAGTACTTCGACATGGCCTTCCTGAACCTTTTCTTGTACTGATCTGGGGATATGATCGTTGGGAGTACGTCTTTGGAGCCACCCAGAATTCCTGACGCCTTCACCCAAGTCTCTAGCTGCTTGTCCCACGTGTACTGCCGAAGGTAGTCGATGATTCCCATCACAAGCTCTTTGCTTTCTTCATCAATGCCAACTAACAGAGAGTAGTCCATCACATCCACCGACTGAAAATAGTAAACGCACAACGGAATGAGTACATATCATGCATGCTTGAGTAGAGGAAGGTACAACCTGTGCCACCTTGGTATTATCAATTACAACGCTACATAAATAGTTCATCCGTATAGTTTGCACAAATAGACCAAAATGATTGCTCATGTATACATACCTACGTTTCCAAATACCACTGTTGGGAGGACTACCAGCAACTTAGGTGCCATGTAATCATTCAGATCCATGCCAATTAGAAAGGCATATCAGTCAAGCTAGCAATCAAATTGGCAGTTTGAGTCTACCTTAACCAAGCCAAGATTTCAGGTCTTTCGACAGCATTAATCACTGAGCCAAGCCCAAAGACCGAAGCTGACCGGCGACTTGGCCAAGCAAGATCACTAAATTCAGTAATAACTTAATTGGCAGTTGCGAAAGGTGGCAATAAATCACCAATCAATTTGGCAAGTGGATACAATGTTATAGTTTGGAAATAGAATATGTATCTTATGCATCTCCAATAATTCATTGTTTTAAGGGCTATTTCCCCTGCCTGCCCACATCGACACTAATCTTGACATGCTCTCCGCAGAAACAATGTGCTCCAGTTACAAATAATTCTCCCCTCCATCGCCAAAATGGCAGCAACTAAGCAAGTGTTATTGTGATAGTGTGCTCGTCCGTCTAAAATACAAGGATTTCATAGTTGGACAAAAAATTACCAAACAAATATAAACACGAGCCATAAGCTCCAAGATTTATACCGATCCAAGATGTTTTAAAAGACGTTGACACGTTGTTACAGTACCAAACATGCAAAGTGGAAGCAGGTGAATGGTATTTAATTCAGGTGCACTAAATGTTGCATATTTTGTGAAGATTGGTTGTACAAGTTTTCAAAAGTTCCCAACAACAACAGAAATGGGGGAGGGTACAGTATATATATCTCTAAAAAATTGAAGAGGCAACATCATATGATGGATATGAAAAAAAGACAAATATTTAGTGAAAAGTGAATTTGAATCATTCACCAAATATTTTCCTTTTTGTCTCACAAAATCAATTGAGTTTGATACAGAATTTGTGCAATTGTCTCTAAGTGATTGTCTTTTTAGTATCCCATAAATGCAATTGAGTTTGACCCTAAATTTAGCAGGACTATGGAACATTGTCTCTTTCTCTGCTAATTGTTATGATAACTTTTTAGAAATTTGTACACCTAATTTTCACATAATTTGCAACTTTGCAACATTTAGTCATTCTTGAAGGATATGC
The DNA here is from genome assembly GCA_000418225.1 of Zizania latifolia. Lineage (NCBI taxonomy): Eukaryota > Viridiplantae > Streptophyta > Magnoliopsida > Poales > Poaceae > Zizania > Zizania latifolia. Next base: position 172,923 of record KE370775.1, read on the forward strand.
CCCTTTAAATTTAGCTAACTCCCACCAAAATTGCATATGAATTGATTGAATTTCACCAATTTCCAAAATCAAAGCTTTCTGGGAACACTAGTTGCATGTGATTTGAAAAATAAATGACAGTGATATAACAACAGCACAAGTGCAGTGTGACTTACTGCCAGAAAAGAAGTATCATTCCAGACAGCCCGCTCCAACCTTCGTTTTGCTTTACTTCCGAGAAAAATGGGTTTTATATGAAGTGTCTCTAATAGATTGAGATCTAAGAGAACTTTGTTGTTTCCAGATGTATCAGGGTTGTAACGGGAACGCAAGGAGCCTTTCAGGTCATATATTCTTGATATCTTCCTCTTGTAGAAAATATTTTCCATAACCATTACATCCATCTTTAGTTCCTTTCCATCTCTCAAGTTCCTGGCAGCAACCTGGTGCAAAAATTTGTTGCAGTTAACATGTTTCAATCACATGATCCCACAAACAGATGAAAATAACACTAGAGCATCACAAACCTGGTAAAGACCAAGGACCTTAGCAAGGCAAGTTGGGCTTCCTGAAGATACAGATTCTGTTAAATATTTAAAGTACTCTGATGCATAGTCCTCAAATGAATCGAGTTCTGTTCGGACCACTTGCTTTATGACAAATCTGTCATCTAGTGTTTTGGCAAAGTACACATTACTCTTGCCACCTTGAGCACTCCATCTCTTACAGCGACTCAAAGAACGGATGTAGTCCAGCTCATCTGGACAGCACTTTCTTCTGATTGCATCAAACTGCTTTGCAAAATAACATGTTACAGAAAATTTAGCTTTATCCACAGAAAATGAATCTTCATCCTCAAAAGAAACTGTCAGATGAATATCCTTGGAATCATTTCCAGTTTTAGTTTGAGGTTGGTCAGAGCCATAGCTCCACACTGATACATCTATTGAACTCCTAGAAGAGGAATCCTGGTCCACACAATTCCCTGTATTAAATCTGCCCAATTCATTATGCTGATCCAGCAGTGGCGACAAGAATCTATGATAATCAGGAACAGTCATGGCATGGGCTATCATGCTGGATGGTTCGTCATCATAAATTGGAACAACAACATCTGCAGCATTTTGACATAGAAGCAAACGACCTTCACCATGCATTACATCAGGAAGTGACAACTCATTTTTAAATGTTGGGGACAAAGCCCTGCCTGTTCTCTCGAGAGCCCTTGGAGGCCTTTGAGAATAAGCTCTTCTAATGCTTCCATTTGAGACATCTATAGGCAATAATCTATTTTTGAAATTGATGGCAGAATCAAATGATTTGATTCTGATTGGCATTATAACCTTCTGGTATGAGGGATCATCCACCAGAGCAGTGGGTATAACTGGAAGTACCTCCATGGTACATTTTGATGGATCATTAGCTGACTGACTAGAGCCAATCCATGCTAAGTCAATTCTATCAGAAAGATTGGATGCAGAAGTTTGTGATTTCTCCAATGTTTTTTCAAGCTCATGTTCATCAGTCAGTACCCCATTGGAAGTGCCTTCAACCGACTGGAGAGGTACTTCGCCTGTAATGTTCGTTTTCAACCCAAAATGTGTCACAGTTGTGTCAGTCTGTTCTCTACTGAGTGATGGTTCCACAGTATTTGTGACAACTGTCAGTGAACTTGATTGAGCATGTTCTAGTGAATTCTCCATATTCCCCTCTTTACCAAGAATCTCAGCCTTTGAGTTTTCTACCAAGCTTTCAGGAAGCTTATCAAGACACTGTGCTTCGGTTGGAGAATGACAGTTTTCCTTGGTAAGTGAGTGCATCATGTACAGTCTGCGATCCCATATGTGTGCATCAAGTACAAGCTCTCTCCTCAGGCGATTGAGCTCTAGAATATCTACAGTCGGTTCAACTGTATGCAAGTTTTCTATCCTAGCAAACCCCGACAATACCTGAAAAATAATGGACATTGACGATAAACAAATCAAGCCTCCGCGATAGCATTTAGTTAATCTATTGTAAAAACTGTTTAATAGCAATCAATAAAACCATGTAACAGATGAACTTACATTGTACTTCTTCCACTCGATTTTAATCAAATCCTTAAGATCAACAACATGCTTATACAAGCCTGTCTTCATGCTCATATTTTGGGCTGAAACTGTATTTTCAATGCAGTCAAGTTTGTCCAATATCTCCTTGTAAAAGTACTCCTTCCTGCTGGCTACCTGCAAGTAACGCCAATAGAATAGGTGAATAGATCTCTTAAAAAGGTTGTTAATGTGCACTTTCACAACCAATCTAATATTCTAAGGGCTTGTCTGTCCTGTCCTGGCTTATCTGAAAAAGCTAAATTTGGTGGCCTATGGTCGTCAATCAAGAATAAAAAAGCTAGCTGCTTCTTATAGAAGTCAAGGACCTTGGAAAAAACTAAAAAAAATATTAGCTTATAAGGGAGGTGTGAGGATAGAGTTGGAAAAAGGTTGAGAAGACAAAAGAGCCACTAGTACATGCCATATAGCTTTAGGTGGGATTCAGCTAATCGAAAAACTGGATGTTTGGTCTGTGCTCAGCCAGAAACTAGACCAAATAGGACCTCAAGAAACAAACTTAAGTGTAAGCGAACATACATCAGCAGCGTCTTTGATAATCCAATCTTGAGCTGTTGGATAAGCAAAGTCCAATACTGAGGGTGGCAAATTCACGGACAGAATATCTACAGGAGAATAACGGAAGACAGCAACCATGCTTCCATACCTGTTGATGAAGAATGATAACATTTTTACATTGCCTTAAAACTCAATGTTTTACCATAAGAAGGAATAACATACCCATAAAAACGAAGACAGTCCCTCTGGAGGGAATGTCCACAACGGGCAATCCGATTGGCTGTTGTATGATTTGAAAAGCTAAGTTCCAAAAACTTCCCAAAAGAAAGTCCACGTGCCGCATCAGACATCACTACTCTTTGTGTTGCTGGAGGGATTCCCTCTGTCGGTTTGCACCTGAGGCACCTGTGCCACATCCATATCTTCCCATCATTCTCCCCAGGTAACCTTACAGATGCAAGATTTCTAACACTGATTGAGAGACTGCCTTGTCGATGTGTGTAACATCGAACATGAGATTCTGCAGGCTCCTTGCAAGATTCACAGCATGAAATCTGCCAACGAAGACCACACATATTAATAAGATAGTACAAGGTGATTTCTTTGTAAAAAATAAAAGTGGATGAAAAATGCTACACCTGGTTGAATAAATCTTCACGAAAATATCTTCCAAGCGGCTTATCAAAATTACCATAGAATGTTATGCGAAAGAGCTGAGATTGCTTGCATACAACCCCCCTCTGACATGCAATTGACAAGGAAACTAAAATGCTTTGTGGAGTCTCAGATGTTGGGAAATATTCAATGTGGCTTTCATTATGATCACGTATGACTAATCCTGCATGTTCTTCATCTGATATATTATGCCAACCATTATCCAAGTCACATTCAACTCTACGGACACTATGACCAACATGTAGTCCCATTGGTGTCCTTTTTCTGACCCGTGTGGGTGAACTTTTGGATGCCTGAACAGTTATGTCTGGAGGTGGTATAGAACAATTATCAAGGGAGGCTCTTGGGGAATAAGCTCCCAAAATAGACTTATCTGCAGATGCCAGTTTTACAGAATCATCAAGGTAATTCGCAGGCATGTCACAACCATTTTCTGAAGTTCTGTCACCAATGATCTGAAAATCGTTAAAATCCTGCAGACGGTAACTTGGGGAATAGTTTTCACCATCTACATGCTTCTCGAGTGGAAGAACTGAAAGATCTGAAGGGATCTTTGGTAGTGTTGCACCCTCATCTGCAAGGTATGAGGTTTCAAGTGATAGGTGATACGCTGCAAATAGTGCAAACTGTAGAGCAAGTTTGACCTTCCTTAACTCTTCGTAGGATATGCCTCTTAGAAGGATCTAGTAAAAAAACATGGTGGTTTGATTAGATGAGTCATAAACATAGTATGAAGCTTTGAATGACCATGGCAAATTACAAGACAAAGACTTATTGATCATGGTATTGAATATTGATGATCATTTAAATGACAACGAAGAGTATGATGACTTACCGTGCAGCCCAACCGTCTTGGACAACCATCAAAAAACATAAGTGTCTTAGCAGATTTCTTGTTCGCATTCTTTGGAGATAATGATTCTGAAACTCGTTCAATCCAGAATGTTTGGCACTGTCCCAGTCTTGCTGAAGTAACATCTTCAATGGATGAAGCAATTTGAGCACCTGTGCAGCGTGATATCCTTTCTAGAAGTGATCTCTTAACATTCAGTACTAAAGAGATATCTTTTGCAAGAAGCTGTTGAGCATATAGTGGCACACTTTTTTCAACAAGCAAAACATGAGGGCGTTGGGCCTCTATTTTTGCAACTGCATTCTTAAGGTATTCCTTTTCCTGTAGTTTAGAGTCAATTATGGACATGTGCAATCAGATAAACATCAAACAGGATATTGATTGATGTCTTACCTGTTCAAGAATACTATTTATCGATGCTAGTTTGTTTGAAGCCTTTTGATGTTCCAGTGATCCTCCCAAAAGAAGCAATCTAGGATTTTCATGCTTTGACACCATGCGTTTATGTTTTACATTCTTAGAACAAACTACACCTTTAACAAAGGTACTGCAAACAGATGAAGAACCATTTAGCTGAAACAATAACATGGCAAATATGTCATATAATTCTTCTATGCATGTTATTCATTAGAGAACATACCTATCATTGGGATTCCCTGATGCTACACATTTGACTTTGACATAGTCAGTGGGATCCATGCTACCACCTCTACTTGTATCTGGCCTTACAAAAGTAGCTGCTTGCCATGCTAATGAGGCTACTATGTCTGACCATCCATCTACAGGATCAACTCCATGACCTTGCAGCAGTTGGGACACAAGAGCCCTGAAATGCCCATGTAAAGCGTTCCTCAAGAACTCTTTATGAGCTGTATTATGTTTTCCTTTTATTCCCAGTAAATCATCTTCACCACCATGATCATGGTTACCATATGCAAAGGTGTTCCCATCACCAATGTCATTGCAATTGTCATCATCATCATCATATTCAAAAAAACCATTTTCAAAGTCATCACCCTCGTCCTGAGGAGGTGGTGGATACCAGATGAGCCCATTACTCTCAAAATCAATCGGTGTTGAGGCATTGTTCTGCCGTTCATCATCGCAAACAGGTGAATCCACATAGCTAGAATAATTAACATCATCAGAGCCATGGCCAGAATTCAAAGGGTAGATAGGAGAATATTGGCTGGAACGGGCACGCCTTGTAGAGGGAGGACTTGTGTCTCCTGGTCCCAATCGTTTCACAGGACTATCTAGTGGGCTCGAGGTCCCCAATCTGAAGGTATACATCCTACTAATACTTGTACTCATCGAATCAGTATCTGAAGTGTCTTGAGAAAACTCACTGTGCGGAGAGAAATACCGATCCGAGTCATCACCATCTTCACAGCCAACACTCCTACATCCACCAAAGTTTAATCAGTGTGCATACTTTTATCAAGCTATATCCTCTTTAATCCTGACTGTGCAAGAAAAAGTTAATTACTCACCTTGTTGAGCATCGGAGAGGACCAGGTGATGAGAAGCGCCGCCACCCGGCGTACCTCGACGAAGAGGGCGTTGGGACGCGCTCCGGTGGGGACACCGACGGCCCGTCCGTACCGTCATCACGCTGCTCCATGGCAGCACCTCGGCCTCCGTTAATAGGCCGGACGCCGAGGTCGCAGCGCTCGCCGCCGCAATCCGCCATCGCAAGGTCCGAAATACAAGAATCGTACTTCTGCGCGACGAAAACTCCCATAAAAGCAGCAAGAACCGCAAAGCGCTACTGGAGGAAAACCCAAATCGAGCACTTCTTGATTTCTCTAGACTCTATACCCCCCAGAAAAAAAAAATCCCACACGAATCAAAGGCAAACCAACCAGACGAACGAAAAAGCTACGAATCGTCAAGGGGAACTAAAAGGGACCCCAGGGGAACGCCTAATCCTAGCAGTTCTTGGCGTCTGCACAGCCGAGGCATTCCGTCGAACACATGGGGCGCAGGGAGGCTGCATCTCCCACAGCTATCCAATCCAGCAGCCGAACGAGGCGGGAAGCGGCGGGGAAGGAAGCAGAGGGGGACGCGCAGGCGGAGGCGGAGGGTTTCCGGCGGGTAGAGGTGGGAGAGGGGAAGGGGAAGACACCATGGGAGGAGGGAGAGGAAGCTTTTGCTAGGCGCAGAGATGGGGGTAGATATAGAGAAAAGGTGAGCGGGGCAGGACGAGAAAAAAAACAAGTTTGGTGGCTGCAGTAGATTTTTATGGTTTTATCCTCCTTCTTTTTTAAAATTTATTTCTTTCTCTTTTTCTTTAATATTGCCTCTTTTTTCCATCTTTGGTTGGTCAAAGCCAATGGGCAACGGGCTTGTGTTTCTTTAGTTGAGAAGCCTTTTCAAGGTATTACGAGTATTATTTCTTTTTCTCTACCTTTTGTTGATTAGTAATAGATGGTGAACCAATCGAATTGTGGATTTGATGTGTATTTTTTTTGCTCCAAATTGATTTTTTCTACCACTTGACATTGAGCATGCTTGCAGCCTTGGATATGTTTTTTTCAGTTGGAAAAAGTTGTTGCACGGCATCTTTGTAACGAAAAAATAAAGTAAAACTTTTGTATTTCTATTCGTGACAATGATAGCATAGAAGCTATAAAATTTTGATAAAAAACTTTAAATAATACCTTAAAATTCTGTTCAAAAAACTATAATTTATTTAGCTTTTGCAGTACAACCAAGCAGCAACATTGCTGTTCCCTATTGAGACCTGGCTGCATTAGTGTTTTGCTGTCTTGTTTCGTCTTAAAGTCTCAGATGTTGTACAGAAATTAATGGTACTTCTTAATCGTAGTTTTAGTTTGATTTCAACATTAGTATTTTGACAAAATTAGTGAAATTTTATATACTGTAATTGTTTTTCGAATTTTATATTTAAGTAGTGGCTTTAATGAAATTAGATGAATTCTTTCAATATTTCTCAATTAGGTATGCATTCAATGCCACATTGGAATTTTGTTACTCACTTTTCTCAATTAGGTACTACATGCTACGCTGAATTCATTTATCCTAAGACGACAAATATGTGTCATGTGTTAATGCAAAAAGCATGTACCCAATCAACCCCTCGCTGGTCCTCGGCAGAATTGTATATTTGCCTTAAAGTTGGAAAGCCTTAAAAAATATTAAAGTTGAGCAACTTTATAAAAATATATCATAGTTGATTGTTTCCATGTAAATTTGCTCCCTTTCTATATTAAAATATATTTGAAATTATTTTTGCTATTTTTATAAGAATGATTTTATAGTACATAAGGAGATATAACACACTTTTTAGTGTTAATTTTAATACATCCTGATACTTTCTCAAGTACTGTAAAATTTTTCTTCTTATAAAGTAAACCGACTATTTTGCCCCTATGACGAACCTTGCCCACTGTGGCCCATGCGACACTGTCCCCCGCTGTGGCCCCGTATGTTGCTATTGCTAGCTGTGCCCTCAGTGAACATATCTTGATGGGAACGGGGCACCATGGTGTCGACACATGTCATGGAGGAGGTACAAAGCGTTATTGTTGCCGAGGAAGGGAAATGACGGGAGGAAATTTGAGCATGAGGAATTGTTGGTGAGGGCGGAAGCGAGGTTGAGGATCTGCCATATTGGGGCTCTTGTTGGTAGGGAAGACGAAGAGGTAAGCAATGGAACTGCCATGTTTTACATCTAGTTGAGCTGTTTTCATGGCGTGCGCGTTCACTTTTGCTATCTGGGGACTCTTGATTACGGAGAATATAGAGCATTGAGGACGACAAGGTGCGTGTCGTGCGCAATGATGATGAGTGCATGCTCAATGACGCCACCATAGTAGCTCGAATGGTCACGACGAGCTACGCTAACGGCTGCGTTAGAGGGGTCGAGGGATGGGTGCAGCAGACGATCACCGTCCACAGGGATAGGCGTGGCAATTTGCCACCACCTATAAGGTCATGATAGGGGACAACGGCGGTGTGAAGGCCACGGCAAGGGACAGCGGCAGGAGGGCCATAAACCGAGGATGGCATCGTGTGGGGCCGTGGAGTGGAGGGTAACGTTCGTCACAGGAGTAAAATATTTAATTTACTTTATAAAAATAACAAAAAAAATTAGATGTATGTTAATCTAAAAGGGACAAATTTACAAGTTAGGAGCGTTTTTACAAATTCACTCAACTTTAAGTATTTTTCTGAAAGCTTCTCAACTTCGGTACAAATATAAAATTCTCTCTGCCTCCTTCACCCCTCTATATCATCCACAAATGCTCGAGTGCTTCGTATGTAGCTTCTGACTTCACCCTTAGCATGTTTTCCATGTGTGCCCACGACACACCATCTTCTTTTACCCTAGACTAACACACTGGTTGTCATTGTCGTGCCACTCGTTGTTGCCATCCTCCTCCTCCTACTTGTCCCTTCCCTTTCCATTGTATCCTAGAAAACCTCTTGCTTAGGCTTCAGTGATTGTCACATGACAGAAAAACCATTTATTTTGTTTGCTTTGCCCCCTCACTTGCTTTCTTTTGGGACCATCATATGTGAAAATATAAGAAACTCCACTGTTTTCTACTTCATTATCTGCTACCTCCCATTGAAACGCATGTTTCATCAGGCATTCAATCCCAGTTTGACATGGACTGACATGGTTTCACCCAACACAATAGTTTTCCTACTAGATTTTCTCTAAATGGCCACACTACCATTAGTTCATGACATAAGCGAGAATCCTACGGACCCAAACCAAAATGCTGAATTTAAAATTTTCCAAATTACAAAAAATGTATTTTCGCCCAAATTCAAAAACAAAATTAAATTGAACAAAATTAGATTAAATTCGAAGCAATTTCTAATGTGGTGAAATAATCTAGATTGCCAAAAGCTTTGATCGATATCCTAAGTTTGAAACTTAAAAGTTGAATTTTTGAATGAATTTCAACAAATTCCGGTTTAGATCCATAGGGATATTTAAATATATGTTTTCAAATTTTGTTGAATTTCGAAATTTCAGATATGGATAATTTTGCCTCACTCAAAAAAATATTCATATAGATTATTTTCATTGGTGAGAAAAGGGCGCGCAGTATGGTTGTTTGAAGAAAATGTAAGGGTTAATTCAGGGTCAACTAACAGAATAAGCAAAAAAAAAAGCTCAAGTACATATAAAAATGAAGGAAAGATTGGAAGGGATTAAGCGAAAACTCAAAGACACAGGGGGAATTTTCTAAAGAAATGGGACACAATATATGGGTCAACGTGCAAAGCAGGTGATTTACTGATTTTTATGGATTAGTGGATTTTTCCCAAACCGAAAGTCAAATACCGGTACTTGTCGGTCCAATCTGAAAAAAAGAAGAAGATTGAGCTGAGTTCCATAGTTGTCTTTGTATATATATTTAAGAAATGTACATTAGCACTTGAGCAGTTCTGAAAATTATATTACCTTTGTACGAAGCATACCATACGAGATAATTATTCTGTCTATTTTATATTATAACTTGTTTGATTTTTTTAACTGAACTTATATAATTTTGACCAAATCTAAATAAAATATATTAAAAATCTAACCTATCAAATAAAACTAATTTAATAATGTATTTGCTGGTATATTTTTTCTATAAAATTAATTAAAAGTTATAGAAATTTAAATTATAAAAAAGTCAAACAAGAGGGAGGAAATGTCATGTGTTCCCGACCCTTGTCTGTTTCACGGACATAGTAACATCAGCGAAAAGGCGCCAAGAGTATAAAAACCTCATCGAACGTCGCTATTAGCCAAATAAATTAACATACGGTTCGTGGTTTGTATTCATCGGCAGAAAGCGACATGCCTGTACGTCTGGCGTTAGATTAGTCGGTGCACATCGCAGCGCCGCACTAGAGGTTTCATTGGACGATGCGAACCTGCCGAGCTGAGGCGTATTTCAACATTGTATTAATACGACTATACGAGAAAGATCAGTACCTCTAGCACACGTATACATGGAGCGTGCTGAAATGAAAAATAATGCTGTTTTTTAAGTGTATTCTGGACGCACAGGCTCAGTACATTTCGCACCCGCAGCAAGCACCACATATACGTGTACAGCCTCTGCATACGCTTAAATATTTCGGATGCACGAAACACTCCTGATGTAGAAATCATTTTATTCTATTAATAAAAATTTTGGTTTTTAAAAATAGAAATCGAACAACCCGCTAGAATTAATGAAACCGAAATAAAAAAAACTAAAATATTAAACACGGACAAGGCCCCACTGCCATCTCGTCATTGTTGTACTGAAAACTGAAAACTTAAGTTACTAGGGATTAAAACAGAAAATTAAAAACTCAAAACTGCGTGTTGTTGTTCAGTTTGTTTGGGTTATTTGATTTTTCACGAATAAAAATTAAAACACAAACTGAAAACTGAAGTTACTGAGAATTAAAACCAATTATTAGAAAACTCAAAATTGTGTGTACTTCCATTTTCGGTTAATTTTTGCTCACCCCTACGTGCAATACAACAATTTTACAAAATTTCCATATTACTTAGTTTAAATTTTTCAACAATTCCTCCATTAGAAAAATGATGATGTTTTCATAGATTACATACCTTCGTAGACCATGTTAGAGAGTTAAATTCCATTTATCACGGGGTGACTTTTTTAAGGGCTGAACAATGGTTTGATATTATACAGATAACATCCACAACAGGTTATGTACATGAATCCAAGTAATTACGATGTGAATGTGATCATGCAGTGAATCCAAGTAATCAATGGTTTGATTATATATACAGTGTATCTAATTACGATGTGATCATGCTGTGAATCTAAGTAATTAATGACTTGATTATACATACAGTGTATATTCATCGACAGGCGCCGTTCTCTTCCATCCACCTTATCAAAATCGTGGTTGCTAATTTCTACTGTAATTGATAATACTTTCCCACTTAACAAAATTTAGAGCCACTGAAATGTGGGCCAAGGCAGCGTGTCCCCGTCGCACACAGCTTTGTTAGGTTGAACGTTGGATGAGGTGGCCCATGACGGAGACGAGGCGTCCATAAAGGCAACTGGCAGAGGGAAACTGATCTGATACAAGAGAGACGTGTAAACCGGAGATTATTGGTCGCTGATGACCCATCGCCCTTCGACAGCCTGCCTGAGACAACGGGTAGAAAACGCACCGTTCAGTAAAACCTCAGGAAAAAAATCTTGCGGAATCTATACGTTTTAAAGTCTAGTAGAAAATTCATAGGTTTGTAATAATAGAAATAGAAATAATAGCAGAAACATGTAAAAAAGAACGACCTATCGGGTTTCAAATTAAATTCATATCTAACCTAACTCTAATCAAATACCCAAATCTATAAATACAAAATTAAATACAAATGTGTTCTCGTAAAGTAAGGTTGTGTTTGGTTCAGCTTTTCCGATCAGCTTCTTAGTTAGGAAGCTAAAAGCTAAATTAAATAGGTTTTAAAGCAAACTAGCTTCTCTAAAAATAGTAACTTTTTTCCATACGAATTGAAGAAGTTGTGAAAATTGTTCACATCTTTAATTTTTACAGTTTCTTAGTTCAAATATTACAAAAATTACCACCGTGGCATCGAAAGTCTATACCTCAACCAACGGAGAGCAAGGCTTCTGCAATTGTAATGCCTGGCGTGATGCATCTGCAGCTCGGTGAAAAAAAAGCTGTGAAAAAGCGAAGCCGACAGGCAAAAGTCTGCAGTGTGCCCTCTGCACGCGCCAATGCGAAAAGACGCGGCGTCTCTTGCGGTGAGAGTGACACTGACGTCGCGTCGCGGTTTGTTCAGGAGAGACATGCGCAGCATGACTGCTCCAGTTGATCGGTCTCTAGGTTTTGAACGACTTCTCATGCACAAATCAATTAATAGCCGTAAATTGTTTACCTCATGTCTAAAACGTTACATTATAAGAGTAAAATGTATTAACATGGTATAATATTATTATACCATGAGTGTAAAATTAAGTTACACATTATTATAGGTTGGTTGTGGTTAAATTACACATCAATAGGATTACACTTACTCATTTATTAAAGATATAGAACCATTGGATTTCTTTCCTAGCATATGCAAGGAATGTGGTGTGGGTTGGTGCCAGGGTAACGTATCAGTTTTGTGTGTCTTTATATCTCGAAAAATTATATCATCTAAAATATACATATACATATAAAATATTCCACAACACAAAAAGGCTTGTTTGCCTATCTTTTACTCAAGCAAATATGTCGGTATCGTATTACTTATTCAAATTAATTTGGTTTACAGTTCAGGCAGCGGGCAACATCTAAAAAATACCATCCTTACGACCTTATCCTATTCTACTTGAATTCTTTGTTTCCGTAAGTTCTGACTTTCGATTAAAAATTGTTGTCCAAAATATGCACAGGAAAACAAAGAATCTGCGTGCGCTTAAAGATCAGCCTATGTGCCTTTTTCCGCTTAAACATCTGGACAAGAATTATGGTTTTCGTTTCTAATTATTTCGTGGCTAAGTCATAAAATATGGGCCTTTGATTTCGATTAGTCCGCTCAATTGCAAGTTGATTCAACAGGAAAAGAACGATTAAGTAAAGAAGACGTCTCCAGTATTATTTTCGCCTTTGTTGAATATATTAGATCAGCAGAGAAACGGAACAATGGTAGTTAACTAACCGGTCTAATGTTGCAGCGGAAACAGGTATCTCTGACGTCGCTACGCATATCCAGTATTTCGTTTCTTCTAGTAGCACCAGCTACTTACTTCTATAATCTAAAATTGAAATAAATAATTCAGATTCTAGATTTAGATTATAAGAATTGATAGCTACAGAATTTAAAAATAAACTAGAATCCAGAAGCTAGAAATACTAGCTTCAATTATCTAGATTCTCACTAGCTAGATACTCAGGCCAACTAGCTACTTAGAAAAGCCAGCTAGATACTAAGACAAGCTAGCTACTGAGAATCTCTAGCTGAAACAAATAAGCCCTAACGAGGGATCATTGTAACAAAGTAAACATGTCTATGCGCATTCGTCTGAACTCTTTTATGTATGTATTCAAGTTTATATGTACATGAGTTTAATTTGATTTCTTTTTAAATAATGATTTTTATTCAAAATTATAGTTTTGGTCTTGTTTTTTTTAAAAATTTATAGAATTAGATCTTGTCGACCGACCATTGGTCGACAGAGGTCCTATCGATCAACCAATGATCGACAAAACCCCTATTGACCGATGATTGGTTAATAGAGATCTTTATCTGATTATTACGCTTATTTATCAAAATTTTAAAAAACTCCTTTCGATCAATAGGATCCAGTTCTATATTTTTTTTAAAATAAACCCAAAGTTGTAGTTTAAAAAAATGATTATTTAAAAATTTTGTTTCATCTTTTTACCACTCTACGTGTCTATTCCACCAATTGGCTATGATATGGATGCCATTTCAAGTGCAAAACACCATTATTACCATCCAAGGTTATTCCCCTTCTCAAGCCTTCTTTGCCTTCTACTCCGTACTGTTCTTCCCCTTTTTCCCATGGACTTTGTTCCCACATTTCCATCCATAATTTTTGTCATAATTGATTCTTTTCATTGGAGCTAGCTCACCCGGGTGTATTGTGCCAATGGCAATTTAAACCAAGATGGCCTATGGAAAGATGTCCAGTGTTGTGGCAGTGTTTAACTCTTATATCTGACGCATCAATTTAGAAGTAGACACATGTACACGTGTTTAGTAATATGTGTGCCCACACTATGTGAGGTCCTTGATGGGCCCGATGATATTCAAATGCGTGTAAAGAATGCATACACGTGTGGTCATGTGTTTGGGTCTATGTATCCAAATATACTCTCTCATAAAAATGCTGGAAACAATAGAAAATCGATTGATACTTAAATATTAATAATTAATTAGCTACATGTAAAGTAGAAACAGAGTGACGGTAGGTTCTAAAGAGGGCATAGGTTCTAAGCTCGAAGCTCGGGTGTATATCAGGGTTTGCAATTTTGTTTAAGAATAAAATTTCGATATTTGTTGGTAGAAAATCCACCAAATTCAAGCGAAAATATCAAAAATCTTTGAAGCCTATCTAAATACCAACATTTTTGTGCTAGTTTAAAAAACTCAAAATTTATGAAATTCCACAAAGTTAGGAATATATTCCATCTATCCTTTAGGCTTATACAAATATATTAAAGAGAAAAAACTATAATATATTTTTCGGATGGGTGAGTCTGGACTCAAAAATAATTAGATGGAATAATGAATAATAAAGACTAAGTGTAATACATATATTTTAAAAGTAAAAATAATATTTTACAACTCCTAAATTATTATATTTAAAATAAATTGTTATATTATTTTTTGAATGGAATACAGTAATATGTCATCGTGCAGGAGCGATTCACCTTTATCCTCAACACTGTATACTGTATGCAAGAGAAAAAGATACTATGATCGAGGTGACTATCGCACGACGTGAACACCGTATTTCTGCTGTGTAAAGTGATTGGACAAGATTTCTGCAGCTGTAAGCAATGACGTGGTGTTGGTTGAAGCCAAAGTTTTGATGATAAGTAACTAGAGTAGAATTGATTTGGGTTTTGTGTTAAATTGTCCCGAGAGAAAAGTACAATTTTGATAGCACATATTTTTAATAAGATGTTTGATTTACTACACTTCCAAAAATTTGGTGGAGGAAATTTTGATAGAGCAGTGAGCGACCAAACTAGTCTTCCTGTGAAGTGTGACGGTACCGTCTCCGTTTTTATCCTCATTGTTCAACCACAAGAAAAGGAATGAAGAAACTTTTAGATTAAACAGCTGATAAACTGATCTTTATTTAGCAGTAGGGGTTTGTTTAGCCCAGTTTTAGTTTTTATTTGTATAATAAAATAAAAATAGTTTAAACTTTTATTTTTTATAAAAAATCAAATGACTTAACTAAATACATTTAATTCATTCATAATTTTAAATCTAAAATTTTTTAGATCTTGATTTGATCTTAGATCTAAATCTGTACGGGTAATTAAGCGTTACAATAACGCCATTGATATTATAACGCATAACATTCCAGATTGCAGCACAATCCTTAGCAGTTGCCTTGCCGAAAGTGGTACGGATAAATTCTGGCTTGATTTAATTTTCTGTTGAATTTAGGTTTCTATATATAAGCTTTTATTCAACTGAAAATTTCTAGTTGCAGTCAGCTCAAAGGCAGGACGAACTAATTCAACTACTCCAATTTTCTGTGCAGCTATACGGAGCTAGATTTAAGCTTAGAAGTAGAATTTTACATTT
Organism: Zizania latifolia; assembly: GCA_000418225.1. Lineage (NCBI taxonomy): Eukaryota > Viridiplantae > Streptophyta > Magnoliopsida > Poales > Poaceae > Zizania > Zizania latifolia. The sequence continues at coordinate 188,341 of KE370775.1, forward strand.
AAGAAAAAAATCTATATAATTCTCTCAACTATTGAATTCTGGATACTTAAAACTCTAACCATGAGATAATGTATTCTACCTCAAGTATTGAAAACCATTTAAATAATCTTAACATAGTCTTAGAGATGATTCCAATGACATAACACATTATATTATATATGTGATGTTATGTTACTAATAGGGGTGGCAATGCACCCGATGGAGCCAGGGACCCACCTCTATGGGGCTAGGTTTGGGTTCGATTTTTGACTCATGGGTCTGTCGGGTCAGAACCCCGCATCATGTTGGATTTGAGTCTGGGTCCATCATTTGACCCATGGATCCCCACAGGACCCGATAGACCCAATAGAAATGAGTAATCTGCGTCTGGACTCCTGGGTTGTTGGTAGCAATTCCTCTCGCGACCCTCAGCGTCATTCCACCAGAGCGCGGGCGCGTGGCAGCACCCATGCCCAGGCACCTGCGGCGGCTAGCTGCACAGTGCAGCCCCGCCGCCTCACCCCCGTAAGCAGAAGCCCCGTCGTCCCGCCGTCGAAGCCCTGCCATCCCGCCGTCGAAGCACCGTCGTCAGCTAGATCTGCAGACACAACCTCTCCACCGACAGGATCCACTGTCGTCGCTCCTTCGTCGCCGTCAGATCTATGCTCACCGCCGCCATGGCCCCTCCGCTGCTCTGTCACCGCCAGCCCTTGGTTGCCGCCGGCCGCACGTCCGCATCCCGGTCAGCTCTTGCTGCCACTGGCCCCCTGGTCGCCACGCCCGCACACCCCTAGTGGCAGTGGCAGCAACAGTCAGGTGTTTCGGGGACCCACAAAACCCGGCGGGGACTTGGTGGATCCAGGTTCGGGGCAAGATTTCTACCCGTGGGGACGGTTGGGGCGCGTCTGAGCGGGGGCAGGTTCGGGTTCAGTATTGATCAACCTGGACCCGTCCCGCCCCGTTGCCACCCCTAGTTACTAACAGTACTTTCTAAGCCCTTCAAGCCAATTATGCATATTGTTAGCCCTCTTTATCTATAGAAGATGGATGGATAAATAGATAGGTAGGTAATCTGTAAATAAACACAAATTACTCCCACCATGCAGGTATACACACCTTTTATAATCCTTGAGCATAATTCCTGGCCAGGACTTGCCCTGTCTCCAGGAAATGAGCATGGTTTGGTGGAGAATGGTGTGGATATTAGATATGTATGATTTAATTAATTTGGCCTACCTCCGCTAGCTGCTACAAATCATTATCCTTCTAACATGATCATATAAAATTAAGACAAGCAGATAACCGACACCTCCCATGCTTATTTTTTCTTCAAAAAAAAAAAGGAATCAACACCCTCCTAGTCATGCTCGAGACGGATTGATCTAATCTTGTGCGTTTAACAAGCTTGTGTTTGTGTATGAGGATAGAGATAGACAGATAGATCACGCGCCTGTAGTTGAACGCATCATCGAGGAATCGATTTGTCTTGCATATGAACTTTGAGAGTCGACTGTGGAGTTTGCTTCTTTTTTAGTTAGGAGAGATCATGTGACTAATATATAGTGAAAATTTGGTACAGCTCTAACTCCGAAATTCACGTTGGATCTAGTATTTGTATAGTATAATAAAATAGTTTGAATTTTTATTTTTAATTCAAAATAAAAACCAAATTACTCAACTAGTATCCTCAATCCATCCACAGCTCTTGATCCAAGAATTTTTTTTAGCTAGCTTGAACTAGCATCAAAAGAATTTTGGATCTGAAGTTGTGCCAAACGGGACCATAATCACAACATCGACATGGAAAATCATTGAGTTATACCAGCATGTCAAAACAATTGAGTCAGTAAAACAACTCTTCGAGGTTATGTGGACCAAATAAAAAATCATAAGGCTTGATATCCGTTTAATAGTCCAAAGTGCTAGATGAACTCTAGGTAAAGTTGTCACCTTAAAATACAAAAGAAAGCTATTTTGGTGAGTATTTTTTCCGACAAAAACAATCAATTAGGTAGTGTTTGTTTTGGCGACAAGTATAAGATATAACTATCTTTTTTTGGTTGGTTGGATATAACTTATGTGTGATAAATCTAAATTTAGTAGGTTCACTTGTTATATATATATATATATATATATATAATTAAAAATATAATTATCTAATATTTTAATTGCAATAAATACAAAAGGCGTAATCCAATGACAAATTAGATAAATTGTTTGAGGAAAAAATATTTAGGTCTATACAAACCAAAAAAATAAACTCACCCGAACTAACCAAAAGATGACATGTCATCTCATCAAAACTACAATAGGCTCATCCATACATTTTTTTTATCTCTTCGTATAATATATTAAAGAAATATTTCTCTACTTAATCATCTCATCTCCTTGCTCCAACTAAATACCTACCTAGATGGAGATAGTTCTATCTGATCTATGGATATAGATAGAACCAAACACTATCTAGATTGAGACACTGGGGTAATTGCCACCTTAAAAAAGGCTATTTGATTTGCGAGCGAAAACAAACTAACCAAAATATAATGCAGATGCAGTTGGAGCGATAGATAGAACTGCCTTTAATATTAGGCCCTACCTCACAAATGATCGAGTCACCGGACTGCTTGCTTGCTTACTTATTTGAGCTAACTGTTCTTCCCAAAGCGTGAGGTCATATGCGATCACGTAAGCAGGTTTCGTGATTTGTATTTACTCCACTCCCTTCCATGCGATCATGTCATATTGTCACCAATAATACTAATCTGTTGTTTGTTATTTTCCATTTGCATCGTTGGATTTGTCCTACATGCCTCTTGCTTATCGATTGGATGGCATTGGAATTAGGAGCCAGCAATTGTTTGCGATGCGAATTATACAAGAGCTCTGTTACGGTACACCTATTACCTCTTAAGAGATAATACTTAAGATTAATCTGGACCATTAATTTTAGCTAGGATTAAAAATAAACTAAAATTAAAAATACTTGGCGACTGGTAGATAAATAGAAAGTCAGCGCAGAAAATTAGAAAGTATGTGCAGAAAATAGGAAAGTTAGCGCAAAAAAATAGAAAGTCTGCGCAGAAAAATCAAGGGTAATCTTTAATCCTAGCCATTAGATCAAAATAAATGGATGGTTCAAAATATTTCTGGTGCTCCGTAAAATTTGCCTTATATAATTACAGAAATATGCCCTGTTTTGCACTGAAATCTCTGCGTTTAAAGAAAGTAACTGTTTACATTAATTGTGTCAGGTCTGACTTTCGAGGTTTCCACGACTGAGAAAAAAACTACTAGCCTAATACTAGTTGACTTTGAGTTAGTTAGATGACACAGGATCATTGCTCATCCTGCAATGCATACATCCTTTCGAATTTCTCAGGCGGAGTCAGCCGACAAGGTAGCTAGCTCAGAGATAATGGCGCAAAATTACCATCACTGCGTTGTGCGTTGCACTTCAGTCACAAATGCCACCTGCTTCCCGGGTGAAGTCAACAGCAAATCACCGGGCGACACGCATCTCAAGCTGCCACACATCACTGCTAGCTGCATGCCAACGCAATGAATTTCCTGATAACATTACATACGTCTGCAACATGATAAGAAGCATTTTTGGTGTTTCTTGAGCCGCCGATGTACGATTATGCCCACCAGTCTCGGTCTCAAATGACAAATTCTAATGTTCACATTCCCTCGTAAAGCTGCTCCTCTAAGAATTTGCCGTTTTCTGGGTCTCAATTATTAGACGTATCTATATTACTATTACTTTAAAAGAAGCTAGTAGTGGTGTGTCTGTCACTACCATTACTTCTTTTCACAGCAAACCAAAACTCTTCAGCTTCAGCTTCGCTCATCTCTATTTACATGTTGTTCTTTTAATGTTATAAATTTTTTTCGTTACAATATACAGGCACTCAGCTAGGGTTAAAAGACACAAGTGCGTTGAAAAAACTAGTGGGCTTGTGAGCTTGCCCGTGTAAAGTTGGTAGAATTTGGTTTGATAAGCTCCAGTTTTTATAAATATGGTTGTATTGTATATAATTATATCAATTGATCTACACAATTATAATCTGGTGATATGGATCCACTGCAAATTAATCGTGTATATTTTTTCTTTTTCTCTAATTGTGGTGCTAATTTATAGGCCTTCAGATCAATCATGATGACTTTTGTTGGCTTGTCTTAATAATAGATAATGGATACATCATGTACCAATTGGCACATATGATAATTGTTTTTTTTTCAATTTTTAATACATTTTGAAAAAACGAAACCTTGACACGCTGGAATACGTGGTGTGGCAAATATTTCGGCTACTTTGCACACTACATGCCATGACCAATGGCATAGCTAAAAGTTTATAGTTTTAGAGTTTGTTACGACTTCAATTCTAAGATTTATACTGGATCTAATGTTTGTATAGTATAATAAAATAGCTTAGATTTTTATTTTTAGTTTAAAATAAAACTAGATTACTCAACTAAATATCCTTAATTTATTCACAGCTCTACTCTAGATCAAAGATTTCTTAGAGTTAGTTAGACCAATTCTAAAAAAATTAAATCTAGAGTTATGCCAAGACCCTAAATACCAGTGTAGCGAAGATTTTACTTTTGAATAAATGTGTTAAAATGTAAAAAAAAAACATGATATCTGCGTGGGAAGCCAGAGGGGAAGGGTGAAGGCAGGCACCGGGTCACCTCGATCCGACGCAGATTTGTCCAAGTTGGTCCCTGTCGCGGCTCACCTTTCGGCGGCGCCGTTGGGGCCCAGCCTACAGGCGGGCCATGGCGCAGAGACGTGCAAGCCGCGCGCTGCGACGGCGACACGTTTCTTCCCCGTGCGCGCGACGAACGGGGTCGGGGTGTGCTCGTCTTCTTGGGGTCGTTTCCGTGCGGCCGTGCGCGCATGAATGGCGGTCCGTGCGCAGTTGATGCAGGGCCCCGTTTTTGGAAAGGCAACCACTGGTTTAAAGTTTTAAACCATCATTGCTTTCTAATAGGCTGGGAAGAAAAGAATATGAATATTTTGAAAACGAATAAAAAACAGATAATATTAGAAACAAATACAAATAGAATAAGAAACATACACAAATACAAAACCATATATCTATCGAAATAACAAATCTTGATACGTGAAAAATTGTGATAAACTAATAAAAAGATTCGATCTACATACATATTGATAAATTATAAACATATATAATAAAGTAAAAAATAGGTTATGTAGAAAGTTTTGTTTTCAATGAATATGCATTATTTACTTTTTACAAACAATTATATATTAATTTAATTTTAATGGTTTAATATTTTATGAATAGATGATAGTTTAAAGTTTCACATAATATGAAAAATAAAAAACTAATATTTTTATATAGTGTAGTAAATAAACAGTGAAAACATAAACTTTTTATTTTTATTACATGAAATATTCTATGTTTGTATACGTTTTCGTCAGAAATCATTGCACCATTTCTGCTTCTGTTTCTAAATAAAAAAAATCTATTTTTGTTTTGTTATAACCCTCTTGTTTTTTTTTTCCAGAATAGATGGAAACTTTTCATCTGCACTATGCAGTAGCTAGCCGCTGATCATTTGGGCTCTGTTTGTCAATGCATGGATTATATTCAGTTTATTTGGATTAGATTCTTTTCTGGTTTAAAAACCAGAGTGTAGTCCATGCAGCCATCGTATCCGGCAGAGGTGTTCCTGCTACTTGAATTAGTGTTGATTGTTGAACAGAAAAAGGACTCCTGTTGTGCTGCAGACATACACATTTTTTTAGCCGTTTACCACTATTATGGCTGCCTCATTGGCACTAGTACGCTTTTGAACTCATAGTTCGCCTTGGATCTGGTCCACCCGTCCTTCTGAAGTTCTGATCGCCTGGTCCCCTGGCACCCTTCTTATGGGAAAAAAAATCTATGCGGCAGGGCCTCAAACACCACTCTATGAGTCCCCTCTTTAGATGAGCGCCATCTGGAAGGACAAAAAATCTAACAGAGCAAATAAAAGCAAAGGCAAGAAGCAGGGAGGCTAGCC
>KE370775.1:206763-227543 GCA_000418225.1 Zizania latifolia
CGGGCGGCGGCTGGGCTCTGTGTTTGGCTTGGCTTTCGCCTCCGAGCAAGCGCAGGGCGTGAGGCGTTTGGGTGGCGGTGTTGTTTGCGGCGTGCGTTTGTGCGATGGGTGGGTGTGAGAATTTAAATAGGGGAGGTGTGCGAGTCAAAGGTGGTGGTGGTGGCGATTGGGCTCGAGATGGACTAAAACGTGATTTCTTTCTTCAATTTCTTTGTAAAATACTGTAAGGAGGTTGATTTCGTCTCTTTGCTATGGCGTTTATAAAAAATATTTTCCTTATGACATGGTTTGAAGTAACAGTAGACGATAGATGATCTGACTTTTTGTCAAATAGTTCGAGGATTTAAACTAGCAGATTTAATACTTAAAAATTGATAAACGACTTTTAAATAATTTCCTTTTACATTTCACATATAAAATGTGTTTAGATCAGAGCAGATAACACACCGTTTAGCTCGTATGAAAGAGTCCTTATTCTTTGTAAAAACTGTAATATGGTTGATTTGTTGTCTTTGTAAGAGTATCTCCAAAGAAATCACTTAAATTTTATTCGCTAAATCTCATATAGAGACTATTGTAAACTCCATATCTTTATAAAAATTAATCAATCTACAACAATTTTTCTATAATTCTGATCCATATTTTTTAAATTATGAAAATACGTCTTATAATATGTAAAACCGTGGTACCTTTAAATATACGTGATGTCCAACCTATAACAACACGCGAGGGAAAAAACAATACGCACACAAGAGAAAAAATAGGTGCGAATGAAAATAGAGACCGGCCAACCTAATCCTATATTTAAGAGAGATAAAAGATGATTTAAGAAATTAATTAGGAATGTGACTCATTTAGGAAATTGCTGAAGCTTTATTTTTTTACTGAGATACCTAAATTTAAATTTAGGTAGCCATGCAAATTGTTGCCCAGCAGCGCTATTCCTACCGTGGCATGCATGGCACGTTTGGTGTATGGAGAGGGTGGATAGGGCGGTTAAAAGTTAAAACTCCTTGTTAGTATCTTTTACTGTAACTCAGGAACACACGTTTTTGACCGTCCAATTCAGTAGTTTACATAGCTATTATATGTTTCTAGATTTTATTCGACAACAAAATCCTAGCGTTTGGTTGTAGCAACGAGCACGTCGTAGCTTGCTATTCGGTTGTGCACAGTCCAACCAAGCCGGCATGAACGTGCGTATCTCTCCGTGACCGTTCACCGTCTTAATTAACTAGCAAATCGGCCGTCAGGACAGGACGGAGTACGAATGTGTACTATACCTATATATCTCGTCAAATTAAGCTCGGCCATGTGAAAACCACGCGCCTGTCTACCTCTCGATTTCGTGACAAATTTTACATCCGTCGCTCACACGCCTTGAATAAGAATGCGTTCAATGTAACCTTCATTTCGAACCAAAGCTCGCAGCCTCGCGGCGCCCGCCAGAGATGGTGCGTGACTGCGTGCGTGCGTGCCAGTCCTGCCTCGTTTTTTTTATCTTTTTCTTCGGTTGCGCCCGTCACGGCACGGATCTATACGCGGAGTAACGTGCGGCGGCGGCGGCGAGAGGAGGGGTCGTCTACTCGTCTCAGTGTGGCCGCGCGCGGCGTGACGGCGTTGCGTTGATGCAGGCAGCTGCCGCGCGACGCGCGGCGTAGATGGATGGATGAGCAAACCACCCACCGCCGGTCAGTTACCGATATCTTATCGGTCGGATTAATTACCGCTAACAGCTAATCGTACTAAAAAATACGGTTACCTGGTACGAGACCAACCGGCAAACGGCGTGGGCAGCCGGCCGCGGAATCCGTGCGCGCTAGTTGTCCCTGCACTCGGCGACGCGCGCGCCCGTTTCTGCTGTCAGATTTATTTCCTGCTGGGTTGAATTCGTGGCAAGAAAAATCTCCTGAGGGGTATTCCGAGTGCTCCTTTTCATCGTATGCCCATATCAACTAACACAAAATCAGTAAGATTTTTGGTGACATGACAGGTTAAAAAGAAATAAGAAAATTAGTGCCTTGCTTATTTAACACAAGATACGCAACCCAACGCAGAAGGAAACAAGAAAATCAGTAGTATTAAGGTTTAAGAAACTCAACCGGCTCATTATTTTCAGCTTCCTTTATAGAAGAATTAGGAGTTTCATATTCTGTCTAGCTCTCTATTTTTACCGTGGGCTCCCTAAATCTCATACCTATCTTATTTCACATATATTTTGTATTTATTTACATATATACCATTAATGATCAGTTCAATTAGACTTATAAATCTTGGAGTGTCATGTGTTTTTCATTTGAAAAAACTTCCGTAGAAGATTTTACGGATAAATCTTTTTGCCAGGCAATTAAATGTGATATGGCAACAAAGTATATATTATCGTGCATGCCATGATCAACGGCATAGAAGGGTGACATGCTCAGATCGTTTATGCCTCTTGTATAAAATAGTGACATGGTAAATGTGATTGATGAGTTTTTTCTTGTTAATAATGATCTTAATATTAGACGGCACGGGTAAGAACATCGAAGAAGGAAGATCAATCAAATCTAGAAATAAGTCCAGCTAGAGGCTATTATTCTTAAATTTTATTATAGTAGGTTTACAAATAGAAAATGTCATATATATAGCAGCACGGGAAGATTATTAAAAGGAAAACTATTCAAGCTGAAGCTGGATATTGACTTTGTTACCGCGACTTATAAGTTGTTTTCACATTTGCAACATTAATTTCACCCTGTCGTACAGAAGGTACAGCTTCTAGATGAAACCACTTGTAGTCGCTGATTCGATGCTCGTGGCAGTACGTATTTTTTTGGACAGCTAATGGCATTATTTGCTTTAACCACTCTACATACAGTAGTATATTGTAAAAAACTAATGCAATACTTACTAGTAGAATACAGACATATTTTATATCTTTAGAGCAGGTAACCACACACAAATACACAATAGTACTATCTACTATGCTTAGCTATACCTGTAAATTAATTCTGTTCGATTTGGGCCGCAACGACCGAACCAAACTGTGCCAGAATCGTCGTCAGAGACTCATGACCTACCAGGAGCAAACGTGGACCAAGCTACTGTTTCTTCTGTCCGGACCTGGCTGGCAAAGCTCGCACACCTCCCTCTGACCTTCCTGCAACTGTAACAGCAAGCAAGCAAGGCTAGTTGATCGATGGCTGATGTGCTCGTGTCCTGTGTCCATGATCCGTTCTGCTCTGCTACGGTCGTTGGCCTTATCCGCACGTACAGCTCGATCTTCCATGCACCCTGCAGGGCTGCAGGGAAGGGAATCTTCTGAAACCGTATTATGCAAGAGCAAAGCCATTTAATTAGTTTCCATGGATTCGTGATGTTTGTTGGTGCCTTGGGGGTGATGATCTCCTCGTCGTTTTCGCCGGTAGCGCATGCGGCCGGCGGAAGATATCCCGGGAGCGTCGCTCGCTGCCTCGCTCTCGCCACTGTCGTTCGTCGTCGTCTTCCTCGCGCTCCCGTGTGCGTGTCAGGCCCCACGTCGTATATGTAGTCTTTTCGATGAGTTGCCGATGGATGGATTTTTTATTTATTTTCCTAGCTCGTGGTTGTAACGCCTGGTAGTGGTGTGGATACGGATGCGGACGCGGGATGTGTGTTGGTGCCGTCGCGCTCGGCCGCGCGCGTTGCTCTCGTCGACGGTCAATTAAGCTCGCGACAGCGGTGGATGGCACCACGTTTTTTCAGCCTCGACGCGGCGCAGAGAGCCGGGCCGCGCGCGAACGCTGCGTGCGTCAGGCACATGTAAGCGGGCGTCGGCTGGTCAGCAGCAAGAGATGGCGGCTGCGCCGGTGGCGATTGCCTGACCAATCAACCGCGCCTTGCTCTTACGCCAGGTCTTCAGATATCGGTTTGTCCAGAATTACCGATCCGCTCCGTTACCTATCTTTATTGGACAAGATGTGAATAAAAATAATTGAAATTTCGATCAACAATCATAGTTTAAAAAACCGCAGTAGACCAACCAAACAACTAGAACCGAACATCAAAACCTCAAGTTTCGCTTAAAGACCGGACATGTAATTGAATAAGTAAAAATTGAGTAAACTAGACAGTTTTTTTTAACCAGTGAATCGATATCAGTTTTAAGAATGATCGGTTCAATATTAGCAAATAAAATACCCCTTATTTAATATTTTTTTGAATTGTGGACAACAATAAGAAGATAGATATGTGTGTAAACTTCAGATTAATTTTGTTTTACACTTTTATATATCTTTAATAAACTTTATTAGATAAGTTATACCATGGGGTTTACGAGATGTGACATTATAAACTATAATATTCTGATATAATTGTAATATTAGATGTGAAGTTATATTTTTTAATATTTCATCAATTTTTATTATTTCTATATTAAAACAATACAAAAATATGATATTAATAAAAAATTACATATTTGAGTTATAAATCTAGAATTTGACTGAGTTTTAATTTGTAGCCTATTGGCCGTACGAGCTGAAGAAGTACCTCCAAGCTCGGCAAAGTTGAAAATCAGCCAAGGTGACCGAAGTTTTCGGAGTTCCGACGCACCGACCGGCCGGACACACACGTGGCCAGAGCGCGGCAACGGGGTGTGCCTGCCGCTGCCCGCTGCTGGTCGCGGTTGTTACAGTCAAAGCCTTAGAATCCTGCAAGGTCGTCGTGAAAAACGAACAGAACGGAGCTCGGCGTCAGTCTGAAAACCCGTCGTTTTTCCCCCTTTTTCCAACCGCGACAGACGCTATTTCGCGAGGTTTGGTTGGCGTCGCACCACCGAGTCAATCACAAGCCGGCCTCTCCGACAGGTACAGAGATATGTACTACGTACGATGCTGCACACGATCGACGCGTTGACAGTTTTGGCCTAGAGCTATTACAGAAATACGTAATCCATTCATCTCATGTGTTCTTCGCGTTTGGGCCAAAAAAAAGTTGGTGGCACACACCTGACACACGTATGGGGCCTTTCCGTTCGCCGTCGTGCCCATTAAAACTTCCCTGACGTGTACTCTTCCTGACATCGATCAGCGTGCCGTCTCGCCGCGCGTGGTACGAGTAGGAACAGTTAGTTACACGCGTGACGTAACGATGTAACCGTCGATCGATTCGTTCCGGACTATTGCTACGTATACGTCTACGTACGTCTCTGATCAGAGTTTCTTTTCACACGTGTAACCAGCTCGGTACGCACGTGGCACCATGGTCTGTCTTCCTGGAAGCATCGGCCGGCCGTGAGTGACGCTGCGTGACTATCCATCTATCTGGCAGGTTTGTACGTTTCAACTTAGAACAAAAACCAGACTTCTAAATTTTTCAATAAAAAATAATTTTAAAGTGAGATATTTATATTTATATTTTTAACTGTCACAAAGATAAAAACTCAATGTAATAATGGTCTAAAATTTAAATTGTACTTTAAATTTTTTTACTAGTAGTAAAAATAAGCAACCCATTTATCAGAAAGGCATCATGTAGAACGGTAAACTAAGGATAACAATAAGCATAACCCCTAGCATAAAAAAACCGTTCATAAAGTAAACCCATAAAACACTCTTAAACATATACCCATAAAACTCATAGGTCGAACTTAACGGTAAACTAAGGATAACAATAAGCATAACGCGTGGCATAAAAAAACCGTCCATAAAGTAAACCTATGAAACACTTTTAAACACATACCCATAAAACTCATAGGTCGAACTTCATGACATGCTTGCGCCCATCCGAACTCAAAACACAACAGAAAATTCATGAGTTTAACACAGTAACCCATGGAAGTAACGAGGATGAGGGTGGCATTGGTGTCGTTGTGTTCGAAACGACAGTATAACACGGGGGTACCCGCGGTACGAATTTGGTTAGGCGATGGGGAGTGCTGTGGACGAATCTTGATAGTTATCTCTAAATAAGAGATAGGAGGAGTTTTTAGACAGGTTCGGACCCCCCGGAGGATAATAACCCTAATCATGTGTGTTGAAATGAGCTTTTGGGCGTGAATCGCCTTAAGTCTATCAAATCGTCTAGAATACGACTTGACCAACGTGTCTTTTACAGGCTCCCTCCGATCCCTTTATATGAGAGGGATCAGGGGTTACAAATTATAGTTAATATGTCCCATTAATAGCCAATTATGAGCATAAACGGCCAGTGGGCAGTAACTCCAAGAGATAACAGCAGTAATAACTGCACAACGTGGAGTTTAATGACGGCCTGGCTCTTGATGGCGACCATCCGAGTGCCTGTGGTCGGGAAGGCCTCCCTAGTGCTGAACTCGGGGAGCCTGCAAGTTCCCGACCACTAGCTGTTTAGAGAATGTTGACCGTTGACTGGTCGTCTTTAATGTTGAGTCTGTTGACCCCTTCTTTACTCGATCATCATAAAACTACTCGGGAGATAACCCGGGATCATATTCCCGACAGCAGCCCCCGAGCTCTTTGCGGCGCGCATATGAAGTTGAGTATTGAAAAGGGCTTCTGGACTTAGTCTTGATGAAATTTTCCCGATTGGTGCACCGATCAAGTGCACCTACCAGGTGCAGCCTCCGAGACTGGAGTTTCTTGAATAAAATAAGCTCCGGTCTCAAAGATTTTTTTTAAATCCCGCACATTTGGTGCATTGGCGTCCGATGAAACCGTCTCGTGCATAGGGGCGGATAGGCCCATCGAGTGGTTTTTTGGCGAAAATGTGTCAGTTGGAGCAGTCTAGTGCAATGGAGTACTTGCAGGCTTCCTTTGGCGAAGAGGCGTTTGCTCCCACAGACTAGCGTCTGTCAGAATCGACAGGTTCGACGGAACCCATGCTAGTTCCAAGGCCGCCTCGCGAATGTGAGTAGAGTTTTAAAAACTGTAGGCGTCGATTTGTTTCTGCTACCCACCGTTGGATCTGCAATCATCGGTTAGATGGATGGGCTGAAAAATATGTTGACCGGCGTAATTAATGCCGAAGATTGCTTTGAGACGCGTCCCGAGGCGATCGCGACGCATCGAGGGCCCGAACCGTCGTTCGGGAAGTTTATAAATAGCTCGATTAAAGGTGCTTCATCTTTCCACATACTTCAAGCCCTCAGCCATCATCTTCTTTCTTGAGCCTTGATTCGCTGGCACCTTGCAACTCTAATCGCCACTATGGTTGCATTGTGTGCTACCGCAAGGCGAGGCGACTCTTCAACCTCAAGCCCGTAGCGCCACCACTTTTCATTCCAATGGCGGCCTTTGACCCCAATGTTGAAGTTGACCGGTCGGGAGAGTTTCAGAAGTCGAGGGCGGAGAAGCGGGTGGTGTCGCTGCTGGAGAAGCGAGGCGAGCTCCCACCGAGCGCGCTGTCGGCGTGGCGCTCCACGGGCGGCGAGGCGTTCCCGACTCCGAACACCCACGAGATCGTGGTATTCGAGTCTTTCTTCTCTCGCGGGTTCGGCTTGCTGGCCCATCCTTTCTTCCGCGGCATCCTCCACCATTATGATATCTCGCTATGCAATCTCAACCCCAATTCTATCTTGCATATCACCATTTTCATTCACCTCTGCGAAGCCTATCTTAGCATTGATCCTCATTTCAATCTCTTCCGCCATTACTTCTGTCTGAGGCCGAACACCAAGAAGAAGGTGGTCGGCGGCTACGGATTGCAGCTGAGGGATGGGAAGGCAGCCGAGTACATCCTAGTGTCGCTCCTGACTTCCAACAAGGGCTGGCACTCGGGGTGGTTCTACGTCGCCAACCACGAGCCGACCCTTTCACCGGAGATCGACCGAGTGCCAATGCCGACGCTCACCTGGTCCGACCGCTGTCAGCGGGAGGAGCAGGGCCAGGTGGAAGAGCTAGTCGAGATGATCAAGAAGCTCCGAGCAGAGGGTTTATCGGGCGTTCACATGGCGCTCAACTTCGTGTCCCGTCGGGTCCAGCCACTGAAGTTGAGGACTCGCCCGGCGTACGAGTACTTGGGCAGGGATGACCCGACCAGGGAGACGGTTGAGTACTTGTCTTCGGACGAGGTGAGGAAGAGAGTGAAGCTGATCTTCGTCGGTCGTTTGGCCTCAACCCCAACGCCGACCCCAAGGCCTTTAAGCTCAGTTGCCCCCGACCACCGGTAAGAATGATCTTTTTGTTGTTGATGATGATTTTTTTAATAACATCACCTGTCGGGTGCAGAGTGTTGAAATGTGCAGGGCCGAGAGACATATTGCTCTCTGCCACCGTTGCCCGAGCAGCCCCGGACGGTCGGACAGAAAGACATCGACCCGCACGCTGGGCCGACCGGGGAGAAGAGGAAGGGCAAAGAGGTTTGCCCTCCCCCGGCGAAGAAGGCGAAGAAAACGGTGACGAAGACGGCGACTCCCAAGGTGCCGTCGTCCTTCCCCGAAGAGGCTGGTACCGACTCGGAGACATCCGAGGTGGCCCCGATGACTAGCGGCGCTATAGCGCTGTCATCTTCTGAATCAACACCACCACCGCCACCACCGCCTCCACCACCGCCGCCACCGGTCGGAGCAGCTTCGGGTTTCGAGCGGCGAGTGAAGGCGTTGGCATTCCGGCAGTCGGCGTGGTAAGTCTTTCTGCCATTGATTTGAATCAAATAATTAAACTTAATTCAAGCTTAACTTTTTTTGTTGTCTTGATCAGCACTCCTCTGCCACTGTCTGGGAACGATGGGGCTGACCCGACCAACGTTGATTCCCTAGTTACAGCCACCCCCACCACTGACTTGGTGGTGTTCGTCGGGGTGACTGATCCACTAGTAATCGCAGCGAGTGGGGCGTAAGTGTCGGACACCCCAGTACCAAGCGGGCCGAGCACCGCTGGACCTATTCCGGTGCAGCCGACCGCAGCGACACTGAGTGCTGCCGCACCAGACTTGGTGCAGCTGACTGTAGTGACAGCGAGTGCCATTGATCCGTCGCCGATGGTCGGATCCGTCACAGCGACGATGGACGTGGAGATGCCTCCGATGGCACCAGAGACGGCCAATCGCCCTAAGGCGGTGCAACAAGAGGCCGACCCCATCGAGGTCGTGGTTGGGGAGATGCCCCCACCTACCGTTGGTGTGGTAGCCGGTGGCCCGACTGGAGCAGTCGAGAGGAAGGTGGCCGAGTGCTACGAGGTACTCAGTCGGCTTGGCCAAGTGACCAGCGTAAGTCCTCCTGCAAGTGTTAGTTTTTTATACATAACTTAATTGCCCTGCTCCCATCCTGGACTTGGGAACATTAAACGCCTGAGTCTAGCAGTTGACCGGTCAGTTGGCGCAGAGGGATGCCAACTTGAGGAGGTTGGAGAGGGATAACGACATCCTTCATGGTCAGCATGAAATCCGTTCCTATGGTGAGTGCTTGATCACTTTTTGCCGCCAGTACTGCTTATTGTGCTTATATTTGATCAGCGCTTGTGTAACAGAATGGTTGGTGGCAGAGGAACGGATTGAGACAGCCACTAGTTGACGGACCGGTCGGTCGCTTCAGTTGAAACGGCTTTGACCGAGAGGGATGAAGCCATTGCCAGGGCGTCGCAGGCGAAGACCAAGATCACCGAGCTTGAAAAGAAGCTCAAGAAATCTGAAGCAGCCACTACCAAATGGTTCGGTGAGTACAAAAGTACGAATCACTGGCTTAAACTTTTTCTTTGCCTTTTTTGATGAAGTTTTCTCTAAAACAATGTTGTGCTTACAGAGCTTCATCGGCGGGTGAACGCCTAATTCGCCGACCTCGAGCTGCGTTTGAGCAACACTCAGGCGTAGCAGGACCACTATCGGGCTGGTGCCGAGATGCTCATCAAAATGATTGACAGTGAACCGGCCAGCACCGTGCGGTCGGCGGAGCAGTTCGTGGAGCGGCTCCAGGGGTCAGAGACACGTCTGCGGGAACAAGCCTGGTACTTCTCTCGGTCGGTGGCTACGCACACGCTTGGGATTATCGGAGCGCTGTATCCGATAGCTCGTATGGACTACATCCAAACGGGGTGACCGGCGACCGTCAAAGAGTCCGACGTGGAGCGTATCTACTTAGAGGTGGAGGAGACGACCAATGTCCTTGTCGCGGACTTAGAAACTTATCCGGCTGAACCTGCTGAGTAGGAGAAACATTATAGAAAAACAATTGTAGATATACTTTTTGTGCAATGGAATAATGCTTTCCTTTTTATAAATGTGTTCTATGCCCAACTATTTGTGGTGAATTTCTAACTGTATATTATAGCTTTGGCCTATAGCGCAGAGAAACTTGAGCCACGTGCACGCTGTTTGGAACCATAGGCATCACATGTAGTTAAAAAATAACACTTAGAAGTAGTCGGGTGAATCATAGAACAAAAGACCAAGCCCCCGAGCAGGTGAAAGAATAATTTAACCTGGCCAAAGCGGATCATGGACTCAAAGTTAAATTGATAAAACTTCGGACGCTCAGGTGTCGGGCAAAGAAGAAAAAAAGCAGGAAAGCAGAAAAAATCGAACATCTTTATTAATCCAAAACAAGGACTTAGCTTATTGTATCAAGGATAAAAACATCGAAGATGTTCAATATTCTAGGAGTTCACAATCCGTTGATCGTCTTCACGTATTAGGCGATATGAACCTGGTCGAGTGACCTCGGAGATAATGTACAATCCCTCCCATGGTGCCGACAACTTATGGGCGCCGACTGCAGTTTGTACTCGGCGAAGAACTAAGTCTCCGACTTGAAAAGACCGACCACGCATATTACGGTTGTGATACCTTCGCAAACCTTGCTGATACCGATCAGATTGTATTGCCGCAGCTAAGCGAGCTTCTTCAAGACTGTCGATATCTTCTTCTCTAGTCTGTTCGACTGCGTCCTCTTCGTAGTGCTGAATCTTGGGGGACTCATGTAGCATGTCCACCGGTAAAATGGCCTCCGATCCATATACAAGGTAAAAGGGAGTCCAACCGGTGGCTCGGCTGGGAACCTGGGTGTTGACCTTGCAAATAATAGCCATCAAGTTAATCAAAAACACAGATTCCTCCCCTACCTGGCCCGCCAACCGTCGTTGTGTTCAAAACGACAGTATACCATGGGGTATCCGCAGTACGAAATTGGTTAAGCGATGGGGAGTGCTATGGACGAATCTTGATGGTTATCTCTAACTAAGAGACAGGGGGGAGTTTTTAGACAGGTTCGGGCCTCCCGGAGGATAATAACCCTAATCCTGTGTGTGTTGAAATGAGCTTTTGGACGTGAATCGCCTTAAGCCTATCAAATCGTCTAGAATACGACTTGACCAATGTGTCTTTTACAGGCTCCCTCCGATCCCTTTATATGAGAGGGATCGAGGGTTACAAATTGTAGTTAATATGCCCCATTAATGACCAATTATGAGGATAAACGATCAGTTCGTGGGCAGTAACTCCAAGAGATAACAGTAGTAATAACTGTACAACGTGAAGCTTAATGACGGCCTAGCTCTTGATGGCGACCATCCGAGTGCCTGTGGTCGGGAAGGCCTCCCGAGTGCTGAACTCGAGGAGCCTACAGGTTCCCGACCACTGGCTGTCTGGAGAATGTTGACCGTTGACTGGTCGTCTTTAATGTTAAGTCTGTTGACCCCTTCTTTACTCGATCATCATAAAACTAGTCGAGAGGTAACCCGAGATCATATTCTTGACAGTTGGCGTTACCACGGGCGATGGTGGTGTCTAACGCTAGCAGGGTCGACATTGGTGATATATTTGGGCTGCGCTAGGTGACAACTTGGCTCGACCAGGGCCGATGGTGGCAACCAGCGCAAGCAGGGGCCAGGAGTAACTGCTACGATTAAAAGATATCGATGTTTTACCTTCTAGAGGTAATAGATCACCCTGATTTAACGGCCACGATTAAAAAAATCGACATCTTACTTCCCATAAGGTAATAAGTCACTTTTTTTTAACCTTATTTTTTTAACCAATAGTTGATATAGATTCCATCTTTTATCTTAGACAAAAATATGTAGAATTATACTCTCTATCTGCCTTGACCCTAACCAGTCTAGGAGGCAACGACCTAACATGTAGAATTATACTCTCTATCGTTTGTTTCGTTCAGTCGTCAAACCACGGACGCATGCGTGAGTGGCTCTCGATGGATGGATGACAGATCGCCTCATCTCTCTCCCGTGATGCACGGAGCGAATGACTGCACGGATAAGTTGGCCGGGAATAAGAAAACATTAGAGGTGCAGACACTCCGGGTTGGCTTGGATGCATGCATGCTGGTGCTGCATGCTCTTCTTGTCTGTACGTGTGTGTTGAATTAATTCATGCGCGTTTCCTGCGTATGAACAAGGACATGACGTTATTTAGTATATGGGCGATAGTGCCCACGATTTCTATAAGGTGGAGGTAGGAGAAAGATGAGAGAGAGAAATACCCTCCGTTGATCACTGGACAGTCTAATTGACAGTTTGATAATATCATGTATAGTGCTGTATGTATTATGTATAAATAAAATCATTACTCTGTACTATACTAATTTGGCACCTGAGGGAATTCCCATGTTAACCAGAGAGATCTGGCTGGTTGTTGATTAGATGAATTATCCGATCATGATTGTATATCATATATATGTGCCATTTATGTTGTAGATCAATCTGTCTTTAACTTTGTTTGTGTGTTCTTTTTAAAGTATATCTATATTTGATACTTATTAATTAAGACTCCAAACAGACTAAAACTCGATATTTATTAATTGCTAATTTTTAAATTATTAAATCATGAAGAACCATAATTAAGATTCTAAACTAAGCACAGCTCGATATGTATTAATTATGAACTTATAATTATTAATAAGAGCTCGCGCAACTCTTGCGTTGACGACTAGTTATATGAATTTATTATAGATAACCAATCAGTCATCCTATTGTACAACTAATAATTATTCGTATGCTATCCAAATATGATGTGAAAAGTTGGTATAAGTAGCAGCCGGGCGGCTGAACTCATGTCCATGCTCCAGTCAGCTGAAAAACTGGAGATGTCACGAGGAGTGCAGATTCATCGTTGCTCCATGTGCACCGTACCGGCCGTTGTGGAGCGAAGCGTAATCAGCTTCAATTCGGTTGCACTGCACGGATCATTGTAGACTTCAAGTTCCTACAGGAGAATCTTTCTCGCCTTTCTAGATCCAGTTTCTTCAGCAGGACGACAGAGTGTTGCGTTTCATCAAATATAAATATAAATGTGCGACTTTGGATTACAAGTTCTTCAGTGTTTAATTAATTCTCGTAGGTATCACTGTATCAGCACAATGAAGTCAACTTTTCTTAGTTTCAGTGGGAATCTAGTTGAGATTTCATTGCAGGACACGTTTGGGGGTACACGAAGACCACTGTTCATAGACTCCACACATATAGATGCTAAAACTACGAATATTCATGGCTGAGTATTAATTAGAGATGTTATTAGATTCTTGATTTGTTCACATACCAATTTGACCCTCTTTCTTTTGAGACCATGACCGTTTTTTCCAAACTAGGGGCGTGTTTAGTCGTCGCAAAGCATGTGAAATTGGCCAAGAGAACGGAATCTAAGGAGGGGAATTTGGACTAGTTGCGCAATTTTTGTATCATGATTAGGGACAACTAACATGAGCATGACACTAATCTCGAAGATTATGTGGGCTAAGCTTCATTAGGCCGCCGCCTAACCTCAATTAAGTTTTTTTAATTTTATCGTTCCCAAGTGTGTACTGGGCACCAACCTCATGTCTCATTCCGGCGCAAAAACAACCACATGGCCATTTCTTGCCTAAAGTTTTTTTAGGTTGTTGATGATGGCAATGTGTTGTGAGGCAGTTTTCTTGGAAGAAAACAAGGACAAGTGAAATGTTAGCTCGTTGATTGAGAAGGCATGCATTGATCAGGGTGATGTCATTGACAATTTTCTTGAATGCTCCAGCTAACCTGAATTCTTTGCTGCTGCTGCTGATGATCTGGGCAAATAGTACAAAACTGTGAGTGATTTCAGGCAGGCACCAAGCTCTTTGTCTGCAACCTAAGAAATTACTGTATATTGTTGTTTTGTTTAAATCTTGTCTCCCTGCTAGTATTAGGCACCTGTCATTTCGTGATTTGTGTGGTTGCCACTCTGCACAACACGATAAATTGCCTTTGCTGTCTAAACTACAAGTCACTGTCGAAAGCGATGCAGCGATGCAGAGTTGCAGATGGATTGGCGTAAACTTGTAGAAATTCTTGCGAGATGCTCAAAACATCAGCCGTTGAGTTGTTTGAATGAAAATCGAATGGCTCGTGTGTTTGGACTGGAGCATGCAGTCGGTACCTTTTGATCCGTATATTCAGTTCAACTAAAACCGCATTTTAAGGACTCTGAATCTTGAGCATAGCATGCACTTGTGCTGCTACTTTCAGTTTCAGAGATTGCACTCACCAAACCACAGATTAACTTTTTCTTGGTTTTGTTCTTCATAATGTGTAGCTGATTACTGCACTGCACTGTCTGCAAACACACACACAGAGGATGGCATGCATGCAAGCTAGAGCTGGCGCTGCACAGAAAAGGGTTGGGAGCTGAACAATTTAGGGCACAAATATGCAGGGCATGTACAGGCTCACCGGTAGATGCATCACCAACCAGGGAGTAAAATGTCTCAACTAGGCTGTCTCTCTTCAATCTGATTGACCATTGCCACGTCCTTTCTTCACAAATGGACATGGAAGATCTGTTGCCTCTCTTGTTCCTTGCAGCAATATCAAACGAGTTCCTAACAATTTCTTCTGCTTCTTTTGTTCGGTATAGTCTCAGTAGTGTTTGTTGCGTAGAAAAATACAAGCAGGGAAGTATGCTTCGATTGACCTTTTCTTGGACACATGGCCACTGATAAGACTGAAGATGAAAGAAATAAATCCCACTTCTTTCGTGTGTTCTTACGTAACTGTATAGTAGTAGTACCCCTCTTACTAGGGTAGAGTTGGTATTGACCTTTTTCTTGTTGCATATTGTCGTTGTGTAAGAATAACAGTATCTTTGGGGGATACCCGAGGACTGGATTTGTGTTGGCGTATGGGGAAGACTGTGATCGAAATTCAATGGTTATCTCACAAATAACGAGAGATGAGATTTTAGACAGGTTCAGGCTTTCCAGAGGATAATACCCATAATCCTGTGTGCTTGTATGTGTGTTCGCTTAGAAAAACGTCTCCGGTAAAGGGTGCCCCTGATCCTTTTATATACTGTAGGGATGGGGGGCTACAGTTTAGGGTTTAAAACAGCCCTTTAATCCTATTAAATTGGTTTAAATCACCTGGGATCGTGGGCTTATGAATACAGCGGTTATGCGCTACATTAATATGACTGTTACGCCCTGGAGTTTATTGCTATTAATGAGAGCGACCGACTGTTGAGCGAGGCCTCCGAGTCCTAGCAGTCGGCGTCCGTCCGAGTCCTAGTGGTCGGCATCCCTTCCAGGTCCTGGTGGTCAGCACCCCTTCCAGGTCGTAATTAATGATTTGTCCTTCCGACCCCGTCTTCTGTCTGATCACCATAAATATACTCAGAGAGTACCCCGGGGTTGTATCCCCAACAGGAGCCCCCAAGCTTTTTACGGCAGAAAGACGATAATCATCTGAGTGGAGTCAAGAAGTTGTAAAGAGCTCCATCTTGATGGATTTCTTCTTCAATTAGGTAGGGGCACTGTCTAGGTGCACCTGTCGGGTGTAGCCCCCGAGCTTAAAGGTTTGTTAGGAAAAACAAGCTTCAAGGTCTAAAATCTTGTCCCAATATCGTCAAGGCAGGAGAGACTTGAGCCCCCGAGCGCTGTGTCAATCGGGTATTTTGTTGGAGTCCGAATATATTTTAAATCCCTGATACTGTGGGCGAGAAGGCGTCCGCTGGAATCCTTTGACGTACTGGAGTACATGGGTCTCACATCATTTTAGCGAAAAGGGCAGCAGTTGCTACGAGTGGGAGTATGGCCCACGAAGATCGTGGCGAGACAGGCGCCAGTTGCCGCATATAGGCAACTACAGGCGTTCATGGGGTCCACTGCGGACTTGGTGGAGAAAATGTCAGACAGCAGCCGGCTGCAGAAGTAATGGAGTATGTGGGGCCCCCGAAGATTTTGGCAATCAGGCGTTAGTCAGAGTAGTCCGACGATTGCAGGAGTAATGGAGAGTGTGGCCCCCGCTCGATTTTGGCAAAACGACGTCTAGTGGAAGGGACTAGAGTCTGTCAGATTCGACTAATGCGAAAAGACGCGTATGATCCCAAACGTTTTAGCAGAGGGATGTCGGTTGGAGTAGTGGGCGCAGGTCCAACTTCTTTGTGCAACCATCGGATTTGCGTTGGGTGGCCAGATGGTGTCGTTGGAGTATGTTGACCGGCGCAATGATGATGCGCTTTTGCTTTCCAAACTTGTCTCAAGGCGATTGCGACGGGTTGGGGACCCAAACCATCGTGTGGTCGGCTATAGATAGCCCCAATACTACTTCGTCCGTCGCACGCTTTGACATTTACTTGTAATCTGTTCATCTTCTTCCTTACGCCCAAATCTCTTGCGCTGGCTCCTCACCGTCCCAGCCGCGCATTGCCAGTGCGTGGTGTGCTATCACAAAGCTCGTCGCCGTTTTAATCTCAAACCCCTCGCTTCACCGTGCACTGTCTCGATGGCCTCCATCTACTCTAGCGTCGGCGTCGACCGCTCGAAGGAGTTCATGAAATCCATCTCTTCCGTAGAGCGGCTTTGAGCTCTGGAGGCAAAGGGCGTTCTCCTGGCGCAGGCATTGTTCCTCTGGCGCTCAGCGGCCGGAGAGAGGTTCTCAACTCCGAACACCAATGAACTGGTGGTGTTCGAGTCTTTCTTTCTTCGCGGGTTTGGCTTGTCGGCCCATCCCTTTCTTCGTGGTCTTCTCCACCACTATGACATTTCTTTTTGCAATCTGAATCCTAACTCCATTCTTCATATTTTCATCTTCATTCAACTCTACGAGGCCTATCTCGGCATCGACCCCCACTTTAATCTCTTCCGCCACTTCTTTTTTCTTCGAACTCTGAACAAGAAGGTTGTCGGCGGGGCTAGACTTCAGCTTCATGATAGAAAGGCGGCAGAGTACATCACCGTCCCCCTCCCGACTTCCAACAAGGGCTGGCATTCCCAATGGTTCTACATTGGGAACCACGAGCCGGCCCTATCACCGGAGACCGACCGAGTGCCGACACCAACGCTGACCTAGTCGGACCGCTGCAGATCAGAAGATCAAGGTCAAGTGAACGAGCTCATCTAGATGATCGCCCAGCTTCGGGAGGAGAAGCTTTTGGGGGTCCACGTGGCCTTCAATTTTGTGGCTCGCTGAGTACAGCCCTGCAAGAGCTGACTGCCACCAGGGTACGAGTACTTGGGAAGGGCGGACACCGCCCAGGAGTCACCAGAGCCCCTGGGCATGGAGGAGAGCAAGGCGCGGGTGAAGGATCTCTTCGCCGGTCAGACAGTGGTCGGCAATGACAATGGCCCGCGCTCCTTCAAGCTCAGTAACCCCCGACCACCGGTAAGGCATTGCAGACTTGTCCTTTATTCGTCTAATGATATCACTAGCCGGATGCTAATTGCTGTAAAACCTGTAGGGCTGAGAGGCATTCTGCTCCCGTGCTCCTTTGCCCGAGTAGCCCCACGGGGTCGGGCAAAAAGACATCCACCGGACGATCAGCCCGATCAGCATGAAGAAGAGGAAGGATAAAGACGTTTGTCCTCCTGCAGCGAAGAAGCTGCGAACAACGGTGGCATCTTAGGGGAAACCCAAGGTGCCATCGATATTTGCTGGAGAAGCTGGTGTCGACTCGGAGATGTCCGAGGGTGAGCCAGGAGTTGTTAGGGCGGGGGTGACATCATCGTCGTCGTCACCGTCACCACCACCACCGCCGCCACCGCCGCCATCCTCAGGAGGTCCATCGGGCACACACCAATGATTAAAAATATGCGGATTTTGACGGTCAACCTGGTAAGGTTATTCTGACAAACGTGATAGATATTATGTATGTTAGAAATTTAACCGTTGCTTGTTTGTTAGTGCGTCGGCTCTACTGCCCTAGAGCTGTCGACGGTGGGGGAGTCGATGTGGGAGCGGCCGCACCGGTCGGTGTGACGACAACTACGACGGCGAGGACCACTGCGGCGACGACAACCACTACGACGGTGACTGATATGGTTATCTTCATGGCCTCCAGCGAGTCGGCCGCAACTGCTCAGGCATCGATCGAAGGGGTGCCAACTAGAGGGGCACCGAGTGGTGGTGCTCCGATCGAGGGCGAAGCCCTCGAGGTCCGACCGACGTCCACCCCGACTGGCGGGACGCCGACCTCGACCGTGCCGAGTGGTGATGTGCCTGCTAACCCTGTTGGAGATGCTGGAGATGCTGCAATGGGGGAGCAACCGCCTGCTAACCCTGTTGCACGGGAGGTGGAGAACGTGGCGCCGTCTGCTGTAGAGGCTGCGGGGTCGGGAAGTGGACCAACCTCGGTCAATGATGAAGTGCAGCAGGAGATGGCCGAGTGGTATGGTATATTAAGCCGTCTCGGCCACGCGTCCAGCGTAAGTAATGTTTATGTCAACATTTGGTTTTAACCTCACCACTTGTAGCTGATTTTATTTTTGTTGCAGCAGGTATTAAACCGGCTGGTCGAGAATACGGGTGCAATCCATCCTGGCCATAACTTGGACTTGGGTGCTCTCAATGCCCAAGTTCAGAGCCTGACAGAGCAGCTCGCTCGGAGGGAGGCTGCCTGGAAGATGGCGGAGAGGGATAATGAGATCCTCCACGGCCAGTTGGAGATCCGTTCCTCCGGTAAGCGTCTGACCACTGCATTAGCTGTCAGCAGCATTCGATTCGTGGTAGTCTAATCCTTGTAATTAATAGACTGGGCTACGCTGGAGGCCTAGTTGGAGATGGCGACTGTGATGGCCGTGGCTGAGTGGGACGAAGTACAACGGAGGTAGCCGTGGCTGAGCGGGACGAAGTCAAGGAGAAGCTGGAGAAGGCGGAGGCTGAGATGGCGGAGGTGAAGAAGAAAATCATTCTTGCTGAAGCCACCACCATAGTCGTCGAGAAGAAGGCCAATGAAGCAGTTGGTGAGTACAAAAGTACGGTCGGCCAATATTATCGTCAATAGATATTAACTTTAAATACTGGTTGACACTTGTCTTGATATTGTTGCAGAGCTGCATCGGCGAGTGAATGCGTAATTCACCGACCTAGAGTTGCGCTTGAAGAATACTCAGGCCTAGCTCGACCACGTCCGGGCGGGAGCGAAAACTCTCGTCAAGATGATTGACGGGGAGCCCTCCAACGCCGAGTGGACAATGGAGCATTTTCTTTAGCGGCTCCAGGGGTCGGCGGCACGTCTGTGGGACCAAACCCGGGACTTCATGCGATCGGCGGCCACTCACGCTTTTGGCATAGTCCGGGCGCTATACCCGACTGCTCGGATGGATCACATCCAGGCGGGGTGGTCGGCGAATGTCGATGAGTCTGACGTGGAGCGCATCTACGTGGAGGTGGAGGATACGACGACCGTCATTATGCAAGACCTAGAGCCATATCTGGATGAACCTGCCGAGTAGATAGAAAAAACATATAGCAAGAAAGATCTATGCATATATAGGGAACTGATCCGCATGCACGCATATGGAACGTTCAGCATCACAAGTAGTCAGAAATAATAGAAGAGCGGGATCAGGCAAATAGTAAGGTGAATGGTGAGTCCCCGAGTGGGCAACAAATCTCAATAACAACTCATCAAAGCTAGAGCGGATCATAGACTTTGAGTAAGAGTGATGAGGATGCAAACACTCGGAGTCGAGCGGAAAGAAAAATAATAACAAGTAATTGAAAAGAAACATCTTTATTAATCTAAGATAAGAATACGTAGCTTGTAATATCATGTGTAAAAACGACGAAAATGCTCAATATTCCAAGAGTTAGGCATGCGTTATCTGTCTTCACGCATCAATCGGTATGAACCTGGTCGGGTAACTTCTGCTATGATGAATGGACCTTCCTATAGAGCAGAAAGTTTGTGGACACCGACTGTAGATTATACTGGACATAAGACCAGGTCGCCAACTTGGAATGACCGATCGTGCACATTATGATCGTGATAGCGGCGCAAGACTTGCTGGTACCGATTAGATTGAATTGCTGCAGTCAATTGAGCTTCTTTGAGGCTATCAATATCTTTTTGTCTTGTTTGCTCGGCGGCACCTTCATCATAATGTTGAATTTTTGGGGATTTATGAAGCATATCCACCGAGAAAATGGCTTCCGACCCATATACTAGAAAAAATAGAGTCCGACCGGTAGCTCGGCTAGGCTGAGTGCGAAGGCCCCAAAGCACTGCTGGCAATTCCTTCATCCAGTGACTGTCATATTTGTTGAGGGGATTGAAAATTCTGACTTTCAACCCTTGGAGTATCATACCATTGGCTCGTTCACATTGGCTGTTTGCTCTTGGGTGAGCCACAGAAGCATATTTTACTTGAATGCACCGATCACCCGAAATCATTTCCGGTGAACTGGGTTCCAAGGTCGGTGATGATCTGGTTAGGAACACCATATCGATAGCAAATACCTTGGATGAATTCTATGGCTTTCTTGGCTGTGCTGGTGCGGAGAGGCATGACCTCTCGGCCATACCACCCGGCGAAGCCGCTCGGTGAAGGCGAGAAAGCCGTGTGACGAGAATCAACGTCCTCGTGATGGCTAACCCCTAGTGTTCCATAGCTCCGATCAAAGCGCTCCCGGCGACGAAGCTCGCTACGCTTGCGCCGTCCGTGG